>CM053032.1:83388409-83428275 GCA_028564925.1 Lithobates sylvaticus
GGCCATTTTCTAAACTGCCACTTTAGTTACGTTCCATGCTGACAATATTGGAACCGGTGATCTTTGCATAAATAAAACACAGATCCCGCAACCGGAACTGCTAGGAATATCAATAAATACTGCGACAATATAAATATAATACAATAAACGGCAACATAATGTGCATGTCCTCATATTGAGTCGCATACCATGGATAATAATATTATCATATATCAAAGATAATATGACTAAAATGAATAATATATTATATTAATCTTATTGAAAAAATATAGATATGATAAAATCAATAAACATATTAAATTAAGAGATTAGTTATAATAAAATTAATAAAATAAATCTAACAACTAGTTAGTTTAGTTATTATAGATAATAAATATTCCAATAATACCTAAAATATATTAAATTGCTAATTTAAAACCACTAATAAGGAATTACTCATATTTTGTCATGTTTGTCCTCGAACATTGCATGTTCGCTGAACAGCGAACAATTTGGGGTGTTCGCTGCAAATTCAAAAAGCCGCGGAACACCGTGTAAAAGTCTATGGGAGAAATCTATAGTGCTCATTTTAAAGGCTTATATGCCATAAAAAGTGTTTGGGGATTAAGGATGAGCCCGGTGTTCGATTCGAACCCATGTTCGAATCGAGCACCGGGTGTTCGCTCGCTCGGCGAGCCCAGAACTATTGGGGCCGCTCGCATCAAATTCGTGTGATGCGAGCGGCCCCGCAATGCATTGCGGCCCGCGCAGTGCAATGCTGGCTGATGATTGGCCAAGCATGCACTGTGACCCCGCATGCTTGGCCAATCACAGCGCCGGCAGCGAGGAGAGCCATAATTGGCTACAGGCAGGATGCCTGTAGCCAATTATAGCTCAGGGGCTTTAGTACACGCCCCACGGTATAAGAGGCCGCCGCGCCGGCGGCCTCGCATATTATGTTTCAGACAGTGTCAGCGTGTCAGTGTGCTGCTGACTGCTGACAACAATATGTGCTTTATTTCTGGGGATATGTGTGTGCATGCTGTTAGAACAGCATTGCAGTATCACATCTGGGGGGTGTCTATAGGTGGCCTGTGAAGGAGGGCAGGTTTCCTGTGCTTAGAACTTTCCCTGCAAAAAAGTGTCATTTTTGCAGGAAGAAAGCTATTTAAATCACTCGCGGCTAATGAATTGATGGCTCCTGTAACACAGAGAGCTGTCATTCATTAATAAAAAAAAAAAAAAAAAATGCGTAGGGGTCCCCCCAAATTCAATAACCAGGCCCTTCAGGTCTGGGATGGATATTAAGGGGAACCCCAGCCAAAAAAAAAAAAAAAAATGGCGTAGGGTCCCCCTCAAAATCCATACCAGACCCTTGAGGTCTGGTATGGATTTTAAGGGGAACCCGAGCCAAAAAAAATGGCGTGGGGTCCCCCTCAAAATCCATACCAGACCCTTATCCGAGCACGCAACCTGGCAGGCCGCAGGAAAAGAGGGGGGGACGAGAGCGGCCCCCCCTCTCGCCTGAACCGTACCAGGCCACATGCCCTCAACATTGGGAGGATGCTTTGGGGGTCTAAGACCCCTAAAGCACCTTGTCCCCATGTTGATGAGGACAAGGGCCTCTTCCCCACAACCGTGGCCGGTGGTTGTGGGGGTCTGCGGGCGGGGGGCTTATCGGAATCTGGAAGCCCCCTTTAACAAGGGGACCCCCCGAGATCCCGGCCCCCCCCTGTGTGAAATGGTAAGGGGGTACAAAAGTACCCCTACCATTTCACCAAAAAAGTGGCAAAAATGGTAAAAATGACAGGAGACAGTCTTTGACAATTCCTTTATTAAAATCTTCTTTCTTCTTTCTTCATTCTTCGGTTTCTTCATCTTCTCCTTCCTTCATCTTCTTCCATCTTCTTCTTCCATTTTCTTCTTCCTCCGATCCGCTTCTTCTTGCGCTGGTCTTCTCGTCCTTCTTGTCCGGCATCTTCTTCCGTCGGCGTCGGTGTCGGTGTCGGTGTCTCTGTCTCTTCTTGGGCCGCTCCGCGCAATGGGAGGCTCCCGCTGTGTGAGGCTCCGCTCCGTCTGACAGGTCTTTTATAATGGAGGGCACCTGGTGACCCCGCCCCCTCTGACGCACAGGGACGTCATGGGGAATTCCATGATGGCTTTCCCCATGACGTCAGAGGGGGGCGGGGTCACCAGGTGCCCTCCGTTTTAAAAGACCTGTCAGATGGAGCGGAGCCTCACACAGCGGGAGCCTCCCATTGCGCGGAGCGGCCCAAGAAGACACCGACACCGACACCGACGCCGACGCCGACGGAAGAAGATGCCGGATGAGAAGGACGAGAAGACCAGCGCAAGAAGAAGCGGATCGGAGGAAGAAGAAAATGGAAGAAGAAGATGGAAGAAGATGAAGGAAGGAGAAGATGAAGAATCCGAAGGATGAAGAAAGAAGAAAGAAGATTTTAATAAAGGAATTGTCAAAGACTGTCTCCTGTCATTTTTACCATTTTTGCCACTTTTTTGGTGAAATGGTAGGGGTACTTTTGTACCCCCTTACCATTTCACACAGGGGGGGGGGCGGGATCTGGGGGTCCCCTTGTTAAAGGGGGCTTCCAGATTCCGATAAGCCCCCCGCCCGCAGACCCCCACAACCACCGGCCAGGGGTGTGGGGAAGAGGCCCTTGTCCTCATCAACATGGGGACAAGGTGCTTTAGGGGTCTTAGACCCCCAAAGCATCCTCCCAATGTTGAGGGCATGTGGCCTGGTACGGTTCAGGCGAGAGGGGGGGCCGCTCTCGTCCCCCCCTCTTTTCCTGCGGCCTGCCAGGTTGCGTGCTCGGATAAGGGTCTGGTATGGATTTTGAGGGGGACCCCACGCCATTTTTTTTGGCTAGGGTTCCCCTTAAAATCCATACCAGACCTCAAGGGTCTGGTATGGATTTTGAGGGGGACCCTACGCCATTTTTTTTTTTTTTTTTTGGCTGGGGTTCCCCTTAATATCCATCCCAGACCTGAAGGGCCTGGTTATTGAATTTGGGGGGACCCCTACGCTTTTTTTTTTTCATTTTTTTTATTTTTTTTTATTTTTTATCAATGAATTTTTTTTATGAATGAGTTTCAATGAATCACTGTTCTCTGTGTTACGGGAGCCGTGAATTAACATTAGCCGCAAGTGATTTTAAATAGCTTTTTTACTTTCAAAAATGACACTTTGCGCAGAGACAGTTCTAAACACGGGAAACATGCGCCCCTTTACAGGCATACTATAGACACCCCCCAGGTACGAAATTTAAAGGAATATTACACTTTTATTGTTTCAATTTAAGCATTATTAAAATCACTGCTCCTGAAAAAACGGCCGTTTTTAAAAAAAAAATTTGCATTGATACATGTCCCCTGGGGCAGGACCCAGGTCCCCAAACACTTTTTATGACATTAACATGCATATTAGCCTTTAAAATGAGCACTTTTAATTTCGAACGTTCGCATCCATTATAACTAATAGGGTTCTAAAGCTCGCACGGACTTTAGGTCCGTTCGCGGGTTCTGGTGCGAGCCGAACGGGGGGTGTTCGGCTCATCCCTATTGGGGACCTGGCTCCTGCTCCAGGGGACATGTATCAATGCAAAAAAAAACTTTTAAAAATGTCTGTTTTTTCGGGAGCAGTGATTTTAATAATGCATAAAGTGAAACAATGTGTAATATTCCTTTAAATTTCGTACCTAGGGGGTGTGTATAGTATGCCTGTAAAGGGGCGCATGTTTCCCGTGCTTAGAACGGTCCTTGCACAAAGTATAATTTCTGCAGGAAAAAGTAATTTAAAAGCACTCGCGGCGATAATGAATTGTTGGCTCCCTGTAATACAGAGAATAGTCATTGGTAAAAAAAAAAGCGTCGGGTTCCCCCCAATTTCAATTACCAGGCCCTTCAGGTCTGGTATGTCTTTTAAGGGGAAATCCACGCCAAATAAAAAAAAAAATGGCGTGGAGTTCCCCCCAAAAATCCATACCAGACCCTTTATCCGAGCACGCAACCTGGCAGCGTGACGCTCCGTCCTACGCGTTTCGTCATTCTGCCCTACGTGTTTCGTAATTACGCCGTCTGGGGTCGACGTAATTTATTACAAAACGCGTAGGACGGAGCGACGCGCTAACATCACCTCGTGCAAGTAGCTGTAACATCTAGGGGTTCGGGTTTGTTCGTGTGTATCCGGCCGGTACACCGGACTTAAGGCTCAACTTTCTCTGCTTGACTGTAAGTGTGTCTTGTATTTTAAACATTTTAATAAAACTTACGGTAATGCACTATGGAAGCTTCTATTTTCTCCATATGGTTCATATCCATTTATGAGTTTCTGTGGCGCATGAGTACCGGAGGAGGATCCAGCCCCCATTAAAGGGATTCAGGTTTAATGGCAGCAGCACCATCCAAGAGTTTCTGAATACAGCAACTTTTCACACGCTTTCTATGATCCTCTGTGACGAGGGATCATAGACTTCTGGTAAGAAGTGATTTCACACAGCTTGGTGGTGGTCAACACAGTTTACATATTTTTGAATATTAAAATTTTTGGTTTGATGGACTTTTGATTTGGTTTGGACATTCTGTGCACGGGTGCACTTTATTGATATCATCAGATACTGGACTTGATACATTGAGCCATCCTTTTTATTTGCAGTCACCACTTCTATCAATTTGTATTATTTAACAGTCACTGTTAGCACTATTATATGTATATGTTTTTGTTTCACACATTTATGTATGGACTTTATGTCCATTTTATTAATTGAAGTTTACCACTGAAAAGGGTTCATAAGACATTTTTTGCTTTGTAGTTAGCAGAGTGGTGGACGTTATTGGGCATTTGGGTGGACGCTCAACATGTTCCCCATTCATTTTGTGTTTTTTATTGGTTTAGCGCAGCTTTTTTGATTTTTTATTATTTCAATGACTGTTCTCTGTATTACGGGGAGCCAACAATTCATTATAGCCGCGAGTGCTTTTAAATGACTTTTATTCCTGCAGAAATGACACTTTGTGCAAGGACCGTTCTAAGCATGGGAAACATGCGCCTCTTTACAGGCATACTATACACACCCCCTAGGTACAAAATTGAAGGAATATTATACTTTTATTGTTTCACTTTTTTATTGTTTCACTTTAAGCATTATTAAAATCACTGCTCCTGAAAAAACTGCAGTTTTTAAAAAATTTTTTTTTTTTTTTTTTTTGTTAACTTTTTTTTGCATTGATACATGTCCCCTGGGGCAGGACCCAGGTCGCCAAAAACTCTTTTTAGGACAATAACTTGGTGTCTACATTTTTTAAGTGTGTTTTGGTGATGATTTTATCATTTTCTAGAGATATGTTTAAATCAAGGAAGTCTATTGATTTCTCATAAATTTTCCACACCAGATTGATATTTTTCCCATTTTTGTTCAAGTTCTTCAAAAGTTCTTCAAGTGAGTGTCTGCTACCATTCCAGACAATAATAAGATCATCAATATATCTTTTATACAATGTTAGTTCAGCTGGCATATTTCCGTATACAGCTTCTTTTTCCCAGTGTGCCATAAATGCATTAGCAACACTGGGAGCGAATTTGGCTCCCATTGCTATTCCAATAGCCTGCCTAAAATAGGTTTGATTGTGCCAAAAATAGCTGTACTTTTAAACAGAAATCCAAGCATTTAATTAGGAATTTCCTTTGTTTGCAGACCAAAGTGCTGTGTGTTCTTAATAGCCATTTTTGCTTCATGATGTTTTACTATTGTATATAATGATGACACGTCTGCCGTAGCCAGAAGGGTTCTACCCTCCAATACTGGTACTGTATCTAAAAATTGTAGAACATGCTTGGTGTCTTTCAAGTATGCCTTTGTATTTTGTACCGCTGGTTGTATAAAATAGTCTATATATTTGTATTATACCTTTGTGCATCTCTATCGTACTGGTGTTGATAATTTGGTTGTTCATGATGTTGATCATGAAAATTCCTGATTGGTTTAAATCTATTATACGTTGGTATTGGACTCCTATCCTGTCTTCCTTGTTGATTATATTGTTGTGGTGGTGGTCCTCTATTTTCTCTCTGATTCTGTTGCCAATTGTACATTTTTTTCAAAGGTTTTTTCCACACTTTCTTTGGGGTTTGTTGTACGTATTGTCCCATATTTCTTTGATCATGGTATGGTCTTGCCAAATTCACTCCCAGTGTTGCTAATGCATTTATGGCACACTGGGAGGAAGAAGCTGTATACGGAAATATGCCAGCTGAACTAGCATTGTATAAAATATATATTTATGATCTTATTATTGTCTGGAATGGTAACAGACACTCACTTTAAGAAGTTTTGAAGAATTTGAACAAAAATGGGGAAAAATATCAATCTGGTGTGGAAAATTGATGAGAAATCAATAGACTTCCTTGATTTAAACATATCCCTAGAAAATGATAAAATCATCACCAAAACGCACTTTAAAAACTTAGACACCAACAGTTATTTATCCATGAATAGCTGTCACTTCAAACCTTGGCTATTTAACATACCCAAGGGACAATTGGTGAGGATCAGGAGAAATTGCACAAAGGAGGAAGACTACAAGGTGCAAGCAAACCTGATAGGTGCCAGATTTAAAGAAAAGGGATATGAAGATGCCTGGATCAACAAACAGATATTACACATAAGAGATATGGATAGAACTACCATGCTACAGAACAAGCCAAACAAAAAGACATATCAGAATGAAGCTCCATGCCTAATTTTGGACTACAATGTTCAACATAAAGAGGTGGCCAAACTTGTCCAACGCCACTGGCATATTTTCAAAAGTGATAAGGATCTAAAGACCATCCTACCAAATATTATTTATAAAAGAGCGCCCACATTAAGAGATTTGGTAGTAAAGTCTGTAGTAGAACCTCCTCCAAAAACAGGCTAAAATTAATTTACGGGAAAGGGTTTTTACCCTTGCAGAAATTGTTATGCATGTCGCAATTCACGCAAGTTTCAACAAAAAAGGACAGAATTTGTAGCCACCACAACAGGGCAAACCCACACAATTAAGGACTTTATAGGATGCCACACAGAAGGAGTGGTATATGGCCTGCAGTGTAGCTGTAATTTACAATATATAGGAAGAACAAAAAGGGCACTTAAAGTTAGAGTAAAGGAGCATGTGCAAAACATTATTAACGGTTTCCCCAAGCATAATGTCTCTAGACATTTTGCTACAGTGCACAATCGAGATCCATCCCCAGTTCTGGGGTATAGAACGATGCAAGGCATCATGGAGAGGCAGTCACAAAATTAGATCCATCAGTCAGAAAGTCAATGTGGATACATACCATGAGAACACTTACACCTGAAGGGTTAAACGTAGAATTTTACCTTAACTGCTTTCTCAGTAATTTTTAATGTTTTAATTATTATTTTTCAAATTTTGTGGATATTCATGATGAAATATCGATGTATTTATCACTTCATTTCCGGTATGCGTTTTTGGTTCACGTTTTTTGGGACAATTCATTCCCCTATCGTATATCACCCTATGACAGGTATATTAAAATATGAGTAATTTGTTATCAGTGGTTTCAAATTAGCAATTTAATATATTTTAGGTATTATTGGAATATTTAACTAACTAGTTGTTAGATTTATTTTATTATAACGAATCTCTCTCTTAAAGCGGAGCTCCACCCTAAAGTGGAACTTCCGCTTATCGGATCCCCCCCCCCCCCCCCCCCCCCTCCGGTGCCACAATTGTCACCTTTCAGGGGGGTGCAGATACCTGTATAATACAGGTATCTGCACCCACTTCCGGGACTAGCTAGCCGAAGCTGGCCCGCCCATATCTGAAGATGCCCCGTTGTGTCTTGGGAAAGACAGTTCCCAGGACACAACGGGGACCAATAAAGACGCGCATGCGCAGTAGGGAACCGGGCAGTGAAGCCGCAAGATTCCCTGACAGAGGATGGCGGCGGGGGCAGCCGAGAGACGAGCGATCGCTCGTCATCTTCTGCCGACATCGCTGGAACCTGGAACAGGTAAGTGTCTATTTATTAAAAAGTCAGCAGCTGCAGTATTTGTAGCTGCTGACTTTTAAAAAAAAATTCAGGTGGACCTCCTCTTTAATTCCTCCTCTTTAATTTAATGTTTATTTTTTTATATAAGATTAATATAATATATTATTAATTTTAGCCATATTATGATGTTATTATCCATGGTATGCGACTCAATATGAGGACATGCACATTATGTTGCCGCTTATTATATTATATTTATATTGTCGCAGTATTTATTGATTTTCCTAGCAGTTCCAGTTGCGGGATCTTTGTTTTTTATTTATGCAAAGATCACCGGTTCCAATATTGTCAGCATGGAAAGTAACTAAAGTGGGAGTTTAGAAAATGGCCGCCCCGGGTATACTTACCAGGCTATTAGAAAATGGCGGCCACTGCTGAACACAACGGACCACTAGAAAATGGCCGCTGTTGTGTATCACAACGGATCACGCTTTGTATCACGCTTTATTTCCGTTTTTTACAAATAAAAGAAGTCCACTGCAGCCAATCCGGTTCCCCTGATGAAGTCACGTGGATGATGTAACGCATAGGGAGTGGCCGGAAGTGGACTGATCACGATACCGGAAGTGACGTGAGAACAGCGAACGATCGCCATACTGTTACTTGTTTGAGCGTTTTTAACTAATTCTGTAAGGGTCCATTTCTATGTTTTTTTAATAAAATTCCACCAATATTTTAAAAATTCTACACCATTGGAGGCATCCTTTCCTTTTTTCTTCCCTATGAGCCCTTCCAATATTGGAACATCTAGATGGGGAGACGGAGGTTTTACATAGTCTGACCTGGCTATAGGAATGGAGGACACCCTGGTGGTGAGCAGTGGAGAAGAGTTTGTACAGTATTTCCTTACGCTGATTTTATATGGAATAGAGGTGAGAGTTCTGTGAGCTCATTTTTGGATTATTCACTAGTGATTTACCATTCACCCATCCCGATAGAATCTGCGAGAAGTCTCAATTAACTATAAGGAGTCATCTACTTAAGAAACATCTATTTAGAGACTCTATAAAGATATCTATATTATTAATTACCTGTTAAAGGATCAACACATGGACTCAGTTATATTTATTTACCCTCATTTTTATATGAATTTCTCCCAGTTGTTTATTGCCCAGTTATTCACTTGATTTATCACCTTATCACATATTTATGTTTGCTATTTTTATATGATACATCATACCATACCTTATTTTATTCATTTAAGGTGTCTGCTTTACTGTTGTGCAAGATCAATTTCTCATATATTTATCATTTTGTGTTGTGTGAACACTATTAGTTTTTGCTGCTGGTTTTATTTTCATGGCACTAGTTTTGCACTGAAATTGCACTTTATGGTTACATCTGCTTTTATAACCATTATTGCACCCATTTTATTATTTTTGATTTATTTGTTTGATATTTATCCATTAGAACACGTAGTAGTGCGAAGGCTCTTTTTTAAAAAAAAATTGTGCGACCACCGCCTCTTCCTCCGAACTACACTGGTCACCTGCATGATGTTGATTCCATGTGGGGTCAAGGACCTCATCGTTCTCCACATCATCTTCCACCAAGTCTTCACCCCTGCCCTCCTTGTCAGTCTGCACAATTGCGAAAGCAGCAGCAGTTGGCACCTGTGTTTTGTCATCATCCCAGACTTGCTGCGATGGTCCTCCCATGTACTCATCTTGAAACATAAATGGTTGGGCATCGGTTCACACAATCTCTTCCACTTCTGGGGCAGGGCTAGGTGGATGGCCCTGGGAAACCCTGCTAACAGAGTCATCAAAAAGCAGAAGAGACTGCTGCATGATTTGGGGCTCAGACTGCTTGGCTGATTTGCAAGGGGGTGAGGTGAAAGACTGATGGACATCAGCTGCAGGTGCCAACTCTGATCTTTCAGCAGGAGACTGGGTGGGAGACAATATGAAGGAACCAGAGGCACTGTCAGCAAGCTAATCTACTATCACCTGTACTTGCCCTAGCCTCAACATTTGTACAGCTGCATTAGGCCCGACCAAATACCGCTGCAGGCTTTGTCGCCTACTCGCACCTGAGGAAGGTGTTTCACTTGTGCGTGTAGCTGGCACAGATCGACCACATCCTCTCCCTGCAACAGAAGCTCCACCAGCAGCACTATGACCGGGGCCACATCCCTTCTTTGACGTTCTCCTCATATTTCTCAAATTTAGGATCTTGCCCTAAATGGGTGTTTTTTTTGAATAGCAGAATAGAAGAACAGTATCTAAAGTGTGTATCTCACACGTACAGATATGCAGCAAACACTGTAAAATATTTTTTTTGGCCCTAAATGGGTGTTTTTGGAAAAGCAGAATAAACCAACAGTATCTAAAGGGTGTATCTCACAGTAACATATGCAGTGCTAGTGCACTGAGCTTGCATAAAATGCTCGCCAACGCCAACCTAACTAACAGACAGATAACTTTTATCTTTGCTCTGGCACTGGACTCAGGGCAGTGTAAAAAGATTGTGCACTGCACCCACACAAGAAAATCAAGGTAGATCGCTGAGTAATTATATTTCTGAATCAGGACTCCTATCTAATTCTCTCCCTCAATGCAGCAGCAGCAACCTTTCCCTACACTACCTAAAGCAGAGTGACGTGCTGTGCTATGTGCCTCTAGCTTATATAGAGACATGCTGCACTGGCCAATCACAGCCATGCCATTAGTAGGCATGGCTGTGATGGCTTCTGAGGGCACTCGAGTTAAACAGATGTTGATTGGCTGCCCTGCAGCTTTTTAAAAAGTAAATTGTTCGAGTTCGGGTCCATGTACCAAAAACCCAAAAGTCCGGTACGAACCCGAACTTTACAGTTCGGGTTCGCTCAACCCTAATAATTACATAAACTGGATATAAAATTAGAAGCAGTTCCATACTTGGCCCTGGGGCCATTTTTGTCTTCATCCAAGTTGTATGCTGACTGTTTCAACAGCTCTCTGTCATGTAAACTGCATCTAATTTTATATCCTGTTTATGTAATTATCTTTGAGGCTGGGTTCACACCTATGCGAATTGAATGTGAGTTTCCCCACATCCAATTCGCATGGTAGGAGATTGTGAACAGCTCTCTAATGAGCCGATTCACATATGTCCGCTGCAGCTCTGGTGCGAATTTACACAGGGGTCCTGTGCTTCTTTTGGTCCGTTTCCGGTCTGAATTCAGCCCAAAATTTGCTGTACATTGCTGCATTCATCTTTCCCTTGATCCTGACTAGTCTCCAAGTTCCTGCCACTGAAAAACATCTCCACAGCATTATGCTGCCACCACCATGCTTCACTGTAGGGATGGTTTTGGCCAGGTGATGAGCAGTGTCTGGTTTCCTCCAGACATGACTCTTGCCATTCAGGCCAAAGAGTTCAATCTTTGTTTCATAAGACCAGAGAGTATTGTTTCTCAAGGTCTGAGAGTCCTTCGGGTGCCTTTTGGCAAACTCCAGGTGGGCTGGCATGTTCATTTTACAGAGGAGTGTCTTGTTCTTCTGTAAGGTTCTCCTCTCTCCACATAAAAAAATTCTGGAGCTCTTTCAGAGTCACCATCGGGTTCTTGGTCACCTCTCTGACTAAGGCTCTCCTCCCCCTGATCGCTGAGTTTGGCTCTAGGAAGAGTCCTGCTGGTTCCAAACTTCTTCCATTTATGGATGATGGAGGTCACTGTGCTCTAAAAGCTGCAGACATTGTTATGTACCATTCCCCAGATCTGTGCCACGATGCAATCCTGTCTTGGAGGTCTACAGACAATTCCTTGGACTTCATGGCTTGGTGTGTGCTCTGACGTGCACTGTTAACTGTGAGACCTTATATAGACAGGTGTGTGCCTTTCCAAATCATGTCCAATCAACTGAATTTACCACAGGTGGGCTCCAATCAAGTTGTAGAAACATCTCGAGGGTGATCAGTGGAAACGGGATGCACCTGAGATCAATTTTGAGTGCCAGGGCAAAGGCTCTAAATACTTACACACATGTGATTTTTTTTTCCCCTTTTTTATTTTTTTAATAAATTTGCAAAGATTTCAAACAAGCTTCTTTCATGTTGTCATTATGGGGAATTGTTTGTAGAATTTTAAGGAAAATAATGAATTGAATCCATTTTGGAATAAGGTTTTAACAAAAAAAAAGGGAAAAAATTGAAGCGCGGTGAATACTTTCTGAATGCACTGTATCAATGGGTAAAATGCACAACGCAGCAGAGAACTGCACAAGAGGCACAATCATTTGAACATCATTATCTACTTTATATGTTTAGTGTTTGTAATGCTGCCATTTCACATGCATATAAAGCATAGCGCTAGTTGTTATTGCTGAATGCATAGATAATTTTCACTGAAAACATATCATACATTTTCATCAGATACACCACATACTCAGGAAGAGACCAAAGCGAGAGTACACGCTGCATCGGCTATTTCTACAGTGGTCAATGTAAACATTTAAAAATGTGACCACATGTGATGTGCGAGAGATGGAGAGGAAAGTTCTATTTATGCATTAGCGAGAAAGTAAAAAAAAAAAAAAAACCTCTGACCTAGTTTATTTTACTCTTCCTTATATTTAAAACAATTTAGTTTATCTTGTAGATGGCTGTTTCTGTCACCTAGGACCCCTTGGACTTGTAAGTTAACAATTTGTATTCTAAGGCATTGTTGCATTGAAAAAGTCGCATGAGGTTTGACTACAAGTTTGCAGTCAGTTTTTTTTTGGTTTTTATTAACATACTATATATTTGTTGTAGGTCCTGCAGAGGACTTTACAGTACAGGTATATAGGGGCAGTAGTTAAAATGGAACTTCACCCAAAAGGGAAAGTTCCGCTCCCCCCCCCCCCTCCTCTGCCATATTTGAAATATTTTTTTTGGTGGGTACCTAGTTTTGACAGGTACCAGTTCTCATTCTCCTGCTCTCATACAATGCCCACAACCTTCTGGGACATTTCATAGGTCCCAGAAGGCTGCAGAATCATTCACAAAGCGCAGCCCAGCTCACGCATGAGCAGTGGGCAGCAGGATGTGAAGCTCGCAATTAACATGCCGGCCCTGGGGACCAAAGACCAGTGAAGAAACTGGCCTGGGTGAGGATAGCACTGTATCCTTGGACACGTGAGTGTCTGTTTATTTAAAGTCAGCAGCTATAGTGTTTGTAGCTGCTGACTTAACATTTTTAACCACCTCCTGCCAGTCATATAGTAAAATGACAGGTGCAAGGTGGCTCTCTCATTCTGGGACGACATCATATGATGTTGTCCCACTCTCCCTGCAAAGTGGGGCAATCGGTGGCGCGCTGTGTCCCTGGGACATGCCGCATCCCCGATCTCGGTAAAGAGCCCATGACGAGGCTCTTTACCCATGTGATCAGCTGTGTCCAATCGCATCTGATCACATGTAAACAAGGAAATGCCAGTTATCGGCATCCCTCTCCTCACACTGAGAGCATGTGAGGAGAAGAGAGCCCATCAGCGGCATTTGCTCACAGGGGAGACCTGCACAGATAATCAGGGCACTAATTATCAGTACAGCCCCAACAGTACCCACCAGTGATGTCAGTCAGTACCCATCAGTGATGCCAGTCAGTGTCCATCAGGCATATCAGTCAGTGCTGCCTATCAGTGTCTCCTCATCAGTGCTGCCTATCAGTGCTGCATATTAGTGCCTCATCAGTGCCACCTCATCAGTGCCCTTCAGTGCAGCCTCATCAGGGCACATCAGTGAAGGAGAAAAAATACTTATTTACAAAATTTTCTAACAGAAACTAAGAAAAACTTTTATTTTATTTTTTTCAAAAAATTTTTTTTTTTTTTTTTTTTTTAGGAAAAAATAAAAAACCCAGTGGTGATTAAATACCACTAAAAGAAAGCTCTATCTGTCAAAAAAAAAAATTATAAAAAAGTAATTTGGGTACAGCGTTGCATGACTGCGCAAATGTCATTCAAGGTGCGACAGCGCTGAAAGCTGAAAAATTTACCTGGGCAGGAAAGAGGGGGGGTGCCCAGTATTGAAGTTGTTTAACAAGTGACTGGACAACCTTTTTTAAGTATATCTACAACCAAAATTATTTTTTGATAGAATATACTGTAGAAAAGTTAAAGTCACGGTTAGTTTTGATTTTTGCCATCTGTGTTCCATTGTGAAGCTTTCCCATTACTTAAGGTCCCATAGAAACAACAGGAAGCTAGAGGAATCCTCTCCAATAATGACATTTTTCTTTTAGACAGTTGCCACTGCAACACATGTGCCCATTGGTAGACTTAATCTCTAGTCCTCTTCCTTTTTACAACCAACTCAACATTTTAGATTTTCCCTCACGTTCAGTCCGGGTGATGAAGCTTATTAGGACAAATAGAGTGTAAATCCCCCAACAGAGACACAGACAGCAATAAAAATCTGCCTACTTTATACAAGCTAAGAAAAACATGTTGTTTGCTGTGGATACACTTTAAGTTACCTAGGAGATGTTCTGTCAGAAATTAAAGGTTAGAGCCTTGTTGCATAGGGTGGCGCAAGTACCAGCTTGGAACTTTCAAGCCTTTAATCACTATTATAAAATAGGAAGTGACCAAAGTGATTCTATACCTGCTATTTTTTGCAGCGGTCAGCGCGAACATCTTAAAGTGTGTCCACAGGTGACATAAAAAAGGTAGAGTGGAAAAAACATATTAATGCATTATAGTGTGAGTGAAAAATCTAGTTTTATGTTCTCTTCTTGTGTGGAATACCAGATATCATTTGTTAATTGTTAACCTCCTTTTTCCCCTCAAACTTTGTGGGATACTTCATCTTATTTTTGTATAAAGTATTTGTTAGGAGCCTTAAATCGGAGTTCCACCCAAAAGTGGAACTTCGGCTCATTTGTCTCCTTCCCCCTTTCCGGTACCACATTTTACACCTTTCGGGGGGAGCAGATAAGTCTTTGACAGGTACCCTATCCCCACTTGTGGGATTCCGGGCCGCGGCGCATTATGCCAGCAGCTCGGCTCCCTCCTCCTCCCTTCTCCTTCCCCCACTGCCGTGCCAGTAGGAGAGCGCAGCGGTGCCTCGCACATGCACAGTAGGGACCCGGCCTGGAGCCATAATGCTTCACTACTGGCTTCCCTTAATGGCAATGGCGGCGGCAGCACCCGACAGCTGATGGAAACATCAGCTGCAGTGATGACATCGCTGGACTGCAGGACGGTAAGTGTCCTAAAATTAAAAGTCAGCGGCTGCAGTATGTGTTAATTTTTGCAAGGGTGGGCGGACCTCCACTTTAAGCTCAAGCCAATGAGGACATGGCTTGTTTTTGGCGTGGGGTGAATGTAGCATCCTACTAGATAGGTGCTAAAATTTGTTCGATTTAGACCCCTTTCACACTGTGCCATGCTATTTTAGCGCCGCTTTACTGTCGTTCTAGCGACGCTATTCGGCTGCTAGCAAGGTGGTTTTAACCCCCCGCTAGTGGTCAAATCCGCCCGCAAAGCGCTGCTTTGCCGGTGGTAGAGCAGCACTGCCCCATTGATTTCAATGAGGAGGAGCGGTGAGTTCACTGCTCCTTCACCGCTCCAAAGAAGCTGCTGGCAGGACTTTTTCTGATGACCTGCCAGTGCACCACTTCTACCATCTTCTTCCATCTTCTTCTTCCTCCGATCCGCTTCTACTTGCTTGGTCTTCTCGTCCGGCATCTTCTTCCACTGCGTCGGTGTCTCTTCTTGGGCCGCTCCGCGCAATGGGAGGCTCCCGCTGTGTGAGGCTTCGCTGTGTCTGACAGGTCTTTTGTAACGGAGGGTGGGGCCACCTGGTGACCCCGCCCCCTCTGACGTCATAGGGAAAACCATAGGGAAGTCCCCATGACGTCCCTGTGCGTCAGAGGGCGAAGCCTCACACAGCGGGAGCCTCCCATTGCGCTGAGCAGCCCAAGAAGAGACGCCGACGCCATGGAAGAAGATGCTGGACGAAAAGACCAGAGCAAGAAGAAGCGGATCGGAGGAAGAAGAAGATGGAAGAAGAAGATGGAAGAAGATGCCGGAAGGAGAAGATGAAGAAACCGAAGGATGAAGAAAGGAAGAAGGAAGAAGACCAGAAGAAAGAAGATGTAAGAAGATTTTAATAAAGGAATTGTCAAAGACCGTCTCCTGTCATTTTTACAATTTTTGTCACTTTTTTGGTGAAATGGTAGGGGTACTTTTGTACCCCCTTACCATTTCACACAGGGGGGGGGCTGGATCTGGGAGTCCCCTTGTTAAAGGGGGCTTCCAGATTCCGATAAGCCCCCCCGCCCACAGACCCCCACAACCAATGGCCAGGGTTGTGGGGAAGAGGCCCTTGTCCTCATCAACATGGGGACAAGGTGCTTTGAGGGGTCACAGACCCCAAAGCACCCTCCCAATGTTGAGGGCATGTGGCCTGGTATGGTTCAGGAGGGAGGGGGGGCCGCTCTCATCCCCCCTCTTTTCCTGCGGCCTGCCAGGTTGCGTGCTTGGATACGGGTCTGGTATGGATTTTGAGGGGGACCCCACGCCATTTTTTTTTTGGGTCGGGATTCCCCTTAAAATCCATCAAAGACCTAAAGGGTCCAGGGGGAGGGTTCTTTCCCGGGTACGAAGCTTCCCGAACCCGCCCTCTCAGATAGAGACCTCCAGGGCTTCTTGGCGGGCCTTAAGGAGCTGGTGGGCAGGTTTGAGCCTACACCGGCGGGCCCCTCGGGGCCGGCAGGGCCTGGGTTGCACCAGAGGGCGCTGGGTCGGGGGGGGTCAGGTGAGTTCGGGTACAGGGGGAGGGAATGCCAGCGCGAGTTGGGGGAACGGTGGTGGCGGATCCGCCCGCGTTGGCCCCGAGGGGGAGTGAGGCAGGCACGGGGGGGACGCGGTGGTGGCGTCTCCGCCCACGGCGCCCGCGGTAGTCGAGGGGGAGAAGGGGGGTAAAAAAACCACAAAAAAAAAAAAACTAGACATTGTGCGGCTGGCTGAGTCCGCGCGTTGCGAGGTTTATGTGTGTTTTGAGGGGCCGTTAGGGGCCCACTTGAAACAAGAAGTTAAAAAAAAATAAAAAAATTTGGAAAGTGGAGTATGTGGAAATATTTTCGCTGCTTCCTTTGGAAAAATTTAACTTAGATGGAGTGAAACCTGAGGATAGTAAGAAGGAAGATTAGGAGAAAAGGAGGTATAGATTAATACCGCGGACATTTCAGACTTGGTTGCCAGCGTTTGAGATTCTGGCAAGCGTGATAGGCGAGAAGGAGCCGGAGCACTGCTCGGCCCCCTTTTCTGTTACCTGGATGCTATCGGAGAGGCTCATCGGACCTACGGGGGACTGTCATGGCTGCGTTACAACGAGCAGTTTCATCAGAGAGGGGCGGTGAGGCCGGCTCTTCAGTGGGATCACAAAGACATCAGTCGTCGGATGCGCTTGAGGTCGTCGGCGAAACCTGCGGGTCAGTTTTTCAGGGGGGGGCCGGGGGATCAGGGGCCTCAGGTCAATCGGCCACAAAGAAAACGGTAGTCTGCTGGCACTGCAACGAGGGAAGTTGTAAGTTTGGAAATGAATGTAAGTATAAACACGAGTGTTTAGGGTGCGGAGGCTCGCTCCCGGGATCTCGGTGTTTCAAACAGGGTAAGGGCAAGGCCAGCGAGTCTGCCGGAAAAGGGGAGGACGCCGGTGAAAGTGGGGAGAATGCGTCCTTTTCTAGAGAGATATCCAGATAGGGCGGTGGCCCAGCTGTTGAGGCTGGGATTTTCGGAAGGTTTCAAGATTCCTGCGGTATTGAGCTAAGCTCCTCCTATTTCGGTGATTTTGCGGTCCACATTGAAGCACCATGAGGGGGTGTCAGAAATGTTACACAAGGAGGTAGCTATGGGCAGGATGGCGGGCCCCTTTTCCGAAAAACCCATTCATGACCTAGGGTTTTCTCAGTTGGGGGTGGTCCCCAAGAAGGAACCGAAAAAATTTCGACTCATTCACCACCTGGCTTATCCAAAAGGGGGGTCGGGGAACGATGCCATTGATCCCGAAGTTTGTGCGGTTTCATACACATCGTTTGATGCAGCGGTCTGTTGGGTGCGAAAGTATGGTAGAGGAGCTCCAATGGCAAAGACAGTCAGGGATGCGGCTTTTCATTTGCTGCCTGTTTACCCCGAGAGTTTTTACTTGTTGGGTTGCAGGTGGCAAGAGGAGTATTACGGGGATAAGTGTTTGCCCATGGGTTGCTCTATCTCGTGTGCATTTTCGAGTGCTTCAGCTCATTTGGAATGGGTGGCGAGGGACGTCGCTGGATCGAACTCGGGGATCCATTATCTGGACGATTTCTTATGTGTCGGTCCGCCCGCATCGAACTTTTGCGTGGTGCTCTTGATAACGTGGGAGAGGATCGCAGGGGAATTCGGCATTCCGCCTGCAACCGACAAGACGGAAGGGCCCTCGTCGGTGATCAGTTTTCTCGGGATCGTCCTCGATTCTACGCCCATGGAGGCAGGTTGCTAGAAGCTAGGTTGGTAGCATTGCAAGCAGAGGTGAGGGCGATGGTTGGTCGGCGCAAGGCCCAGCTTAGAGCCTTGTAATCGGTGCGGGGCAAGCTCAATCTTGCATGCAGGATCATCCCTGTGGGCAGGGTTTTTGGCAGGAGGTTAGCGGCAAGTACTGGTGGTATTGAGTCGCCCAGGCATTGTGGGACACTTTCACGGGAACATAAGAATGTCCTGAGAGTGTGGCACATGTTCCTGGACAACTTTAATGGGAGAGCTCTGTGGTTGACCGGGCCGGTGAGTAATTTCGACCTGAAATTGTTCACAGATGAAATGGGAGGGGATGCTCAAGAACAGGTTGTTGCTTGAGTTGTTTCTAGTGGTGCTGGCGGTGGAATTGTGGGGAGAATTCTTCCGGGATCGGAAAGTTCGCTTCCACATTGGTAACTTGGGGGTGGTACGGGCTATCAACTAGGTATCAGCGGCTTCGCCTCCGGTGGTGCGCTTGTTGAGACATTTGGTGCTTCGGTGCATGCAGAGGAACATTTTGATTCATGCAGTACACTTGCCGGGGGTCCCGTGTCCATATGACCTGAGGAGGATTGCCCTGGAAGGATAGCACAGGGAAAGCATACAGTAAAGTATGGGATGAATGGGTTGCTTTCCAAGAGCAGGCCTCAGTGGGTGAGGGAGAGCTTAGATTGCTTTTATTTATTTTGTTGCCAGGCACATGGAAAAGGGTACTTCCGTGTCGAGGCTGGGGAAGGTGATGGCGGCCGGGGCGTTATGGTTCAAACTTGGAGGGGGGAGAGATTGGACGAAAGAGTTCTGGGCGCGTCAGGCAGTAAAGTGTTAACGGAGAGGGACGAAGGTCCGGGATGGGAGGCGGCCGGTTGCTTTTGAGCTGTTGGGGAGAGTGGTGGACAGTTTGCCTGGGGTGTGCGTATCTGGGTACGAAGTAGGACTGTTCCCCGCGGTATTTGTTCTGGCTTTCCTTGGGGCATTTAGGAGAGGGGAGCTGGCTAGTTCCTCTAAGAGGAAGGGAGATGGTTTAGCAGTAGGCGATGTTCAGGTACGTGGATCTAAGACGGACCAGGCGGGTCGAGGCAAGGAAGTGGTGGTTTTCGCCATTCCAGACGCCAAGCTCTGCCCCGTCTTAGTCACAAAGGTTTATCTGGAACAGAGGCCGGCTATCGGGGGCCCTCTGTTATTTCATCACAATGGGGAGGCGTTGTCGCATTTCCAATTTATAGGAGTATTTCGGAAAGGTTTAGTCGTCTTGGATCTCGGGGGACAGAAATGTTCGTTGCATTCCTTTAGGATTGGTGCTGCGACAGAGGCAGTTCGGTGGGGATTAAATGTGGAGGCGTTTAAAAAAAAAAAAAAAAAAAAAAAAAAAAAAGATTGGAAGGTGGGAATCCAGGCGATTTCGGTCATACGTCAGGCTTGACTTAGTGGGTTGATGGTGCATGGGGTCGTTTGGGGGTTCATGTGCCGGCATGGGTTTGTGTGGTACAGTATGGCAAAGTTTTTCGTGAATTTTCCTTGTTGTTTTTTCTTTCAGAATCACCGCCAAGTCTGGGGTGGATTATGGGACATTCCTATGTCCCCTGGTGGGCCAGTAGGGGTGGTGCCAGGCCAAAAGGGATACAGCTAGGGTTTTCTAGGAGGGAGGCGTTAATTAAATGTTTGGGTTTCCCTGCATGCTCTGGAGCCGCAGGGTCCCGGAAGCGCATAGATTTGCGCGACTACAGGCCCCCCGAGGTCTTAGTTAATCACGTTGGGGGCAACTATCTTGGGCTTAGAACGAAGTTGGATATAACTAGTGACATAAAATATGATTTTCGCCAACTTCGGGCGGCCTTTCCAAAAACTATCCTTGTATGGTCTGATATGATAGCCAGGACTTCATGGCGGCTAGCCAGGTCAGTTGAGCTTATCAACAAGGCCAGGAAGAAGTTAACTAGGAGGCTAGCAGGTTCGTTGTTAAGAACGGAGGCCTCGTTATTGGACACAGGGAGCGGGAGATAGACACGGGGCTATGTCTCTAGGCGGAGGGAGTACATCTGACCACTGTGGGCACAGATATGTGGGCCACAGGCATACAGGAGGAGATCGAGCGAGCGCTGCGGGTGTGGTGGTGCGCTCAAGGTTAAGGTATTAACCTTGTTTGCTGTGGCGGATGTTGGCTGACGCAGGTAGAGAGAAGATACCCCCTCCCCACAGAGAACTTGATGCGGGACCCATTGGAGATATGGGCCCGTTTGGTATATTCCTTACAGGTGATGTAGGGAATATGGTGGATGACTGCACTGCGGGAATAGTTTTGTCTCTGAGCTAGTATGTCAGCTTGAGGCCTAGTTACAGTTGATATGACCGCAGTGCACGATGTTTTTTGATTATGGTAAAATGGGTGGGGGGGGGGGGGGTAATGTCCTCCTGCAGGCCTACGCCACGTTCTCATTGATATGTTGTTTATTTGTTTATAAGATTTGTTTACTATTTTGGTTATTTAATAAAGGGGCTGCTACGGCCTATTTAGCACTCCAGCTACGGTGTGGTCTCCATTATTGGGAAAGTTAATGGTGGGAGTGTTACAGCTGGGCAGCACAAAATGAGTTATGTTGTACTTGGTCAAGAACAGCCCGCAGCAAAAAGCCCCAAAGAAATAGGCGAAGGGCTGGCATGAATAAAGTAAACAGGCCATTTAAGTGCATGGCCGTTTAAGATAGTGGGTGGAGCTTTGGCATAGGAAGGGGAGGTTCAGCCCTTCTCAGAGTCAGTTCCGTAGGAGAAAAGTTCCCGCCCTCCCTCCCTAATGTTATTATTGCAGGTGGTCTAACAAGTTTATTTCAGGATCGTTTGGATGTCGTAGCAGTGGCGGATGTTGGCTGACGCAGGTAGAGAGAAGATACCCCCTCCCCACAGAGAACTTGATGCGGGATCCATTGGAGATATGGGCCCGTTTGGTATATTCCTTACAGGTGATGTAGGGAATATGGTGGATGACTGCACTGCGGGAATAGTTTTGTCTCTGAGCTAGTATGTCAGCTTGAGGCCTAGTTACAGTTGATATGACCGCAGTGCACGATGTTTTTTGATTATGGTAAAATGGGTGGGGGGGGGGGGTAATGTCCTCCTGCAGGCCTACGCCACGTTCTCATTGATATGTTGTTTATTTGTTTATAAGATTTGTTTACTATTTTGGTTATTTAATAAAGGGGCTGCTACGGCCTATTTAGCACTCCAGCTACGGTGTGGTCTCCATTATTGGGAAAGTTAATGGTGGGAGTGTTACAGCTGGGCAGCACAAAATGAGTTATGTTGTACTTGGTCATGGACTTTTTGGCTACTGGCTCCCCTCATGTGCTAGAGATTCTGCTGTATTTGCACTAAAGGAAACACCAGCTGCTGTCCTTAAGACAGGGCTTGACAAATTTGCTTGAAATCTAGGAGCCAGCTAGAAAAGTTAGGAGCCAGTTTTTTTCCAGCATGCCCAATGGCTGGTGTCTGTCGGAACCGGCTGCCATACACATGGGCAAATGGCAGACAGTTTTTATTAAACCAACCAATGTTGCCCGGCATGCGGCCCAAGTGTACTAGGCTTGATGGTGTGATGGGCAGCGGCTCAGTAGAGAAGGTATATATAGGTCCGGGGAGGGTATATACAGATATCACATACCTGGTTTCCTTTCTGTCACTTCTAAGCACATAGATTTTGGTTTTGTCTCATGTTTATGACGTTAGTGCAGCTTGAGGTGGGCATAGTTGGTGTGATGGAAGGAGATGGGGGAGGCGGAGTTGGTCTCCAGGAAGATGGCGGTGTGGGCGAGATGGAAGGAGATGAGAAGGCGGAGTTGGTCTCTGGGAAGATGGCGGAGTGGGCAGAGTCGGTGTGATGGAAGGAGATGGGGAACCCGGTGTAATGACATATTCAGTGACCCATCGCACGGAAGTGACGTTCCATCACCGCCATCTTGCTACACCCCACACTCGTCCACAGTAAGTATACAGTGGTGTGAAAAAGTGTTTGCCCCCTTCCTCATTTCCTGTTCCTTTGCATGTTTGTCACACTTAAGTGCTTCGGAACATCAAACCAATTTAAACAATAGTCAAGGACAACACAAGTAAACACAAAATGCAATTTGTAAATGAAGGTGTTTATTATTAAAGGTGAAAAAAAATCCAAACCATCATGGCCCTGTGTGAAAAAGTGATTGCCCCCTAAACCTAATAACTGGTTGGGCCACCCTTAGCAGCAACAACTGCAACCAAGCGTTTGCGATAACGTGCAATGAGGCTTTTACAGCGTCCTGGAGGAATTTTGGCCCACTCATCTTTGCAGAATTGTCCTAATTCAGTTACATTAGAGGGTTTTCGAGCATGAACGGCCTTTTTAAGGTCATACCACAACATCTCAATAGGATTCAGGTCAGGACTTTGGCTAGGCCACTCCAAAGTCTTCATTTTGTTTTTCTTCAGCCATTCGGTGGTGGACTTGCTGGTGTGTTTAGGATCATTGTCCTGCTGCAGAACCCAAGTTTGTTTCAGCTTGAGTACACGAACAGATGGTCGGACATTCTCCTTCAGGATCTCTTGGTAGACAGCAGAATTCATAGTTCCTTTTATCACGGCAAGTCTTCCAGGTCCTGAAGCAGCAAAACAGCCCCAGACCATCACACTACCACCACCATATTTTACTGTTGGTATAATGTTCTTTTTCTGAAATGCAGTGTTCCTTCTACGCCACATATACTTGGACACACACCTTCCAAAGAGTTCCACTTTTGTCTCATCGGTCCACAGAATGTTGTCCCAAAAGTCTTGGGGATCATCAAGATGTGTTGTGGAGAAATTGAGACGAGCTTTGATGTTCTTTTTGCTCAGCAGTGGTTTTCTCCTTGGAACTCTGCCATGCAGGCCATTTTTGCCCAGTCTTTTCCTGATGGTGGAGGCACGAACGCTGACCTTAACTGAGGCAAGTGAGGCCTGCAGTTCCTTGGACGTTGTTGTGGGGTCTTTTGTGACCTCTTGGATGAGTCGTCGCTGCGCTCTTGGGGTAATTTTGGGCGGCCGGCCACTCCTGGGAAGGTTCACCACTGTTCCATGTCTTCGCCATTTGTGGATAATGGCTCTCACTGTGGTTCGCTGGATTCCCAAAGCTTTGGAAATGGCTTTATAACCCTTTCCAGACTGATAGATCTCAATTACTTTCTGTCTCAATTGTTCCTGAATTTCTTTGGGTCTCGGCATGATGTGTAGCTTTTAAGGATCTTCTGGTGGACCTTACTGTGTCAAGCAGCTCCTATTTAAGTGATGCCTTGATTGTGAACAGGTGTGGCAATAATCAGGCCTGGGTGTGGCTAGAGAAATTGAACTCAGGTGTGGACAACCACAGTTATAGTATGTTTTAACAAGGGGGGCAATCACTTTTTCACACAGGGCCATGATGGTTTGGATTTTTTTTCACCTTTAATAATAAACACCTTCATTTACAAATTGCATTTTGTGTTTACTTGTGTTGTCCTTGACTATTGTTTAAATTGGTTTGATGTTCCGAAAACACTTAAGTGTGACAAACATGCAAAGGAACAGGAAATGAGGAAGGGGGCAAACACTTTTTCACACCACTGTACACTAAGAAGGGGGAAAGAGGACATGTTGTTACACCCACCGGAGTTTTGCATTTTACATGTATTTATAACAGTAAAGTCAGTTTATATAGTGAAATACAGGACTTACAACTCCGTCTGACTACTTGAATTTTAAAAGCATCGGCAACCCTGCTCATCTCACAGGTTTGCTAATCTCACAGAAGTTTGCTGCTTTTAAAATTCAACATCTAATACTACCTGTATTTCACTATAGCAACTCACTTTACTGTTGTAAATACGTCTACAATGCAAAACTCTGGTGGGTGTAACAACATGTCCGCTTTCCCCCTTCTTAGTGTATCTTACTGTGGACGAGTGTGGGGTGTAGCAAGATGGCGGCGACGGAACGTCACTTCCGTAGCAACACCGGCCACCACAAGAGGGCGCCCGTTCCCCCGATGTAGGCCGCAAAGCCGTGTCCTCAATTACAGGTCCGGCGCGGCATCTTAGTCCGCGCACCCGCGGGCGGGGGCCGCATAGGGACAAGACACCGGACCCAATGTAGCCCAGGCGCCAGGCCGCTATTTCTAGTCGCCAATGCGACCTGGCGCCCGGGGTTTGTCGACCCCTGCCTTAAGAGCTCAGTCTATCTGATTCTATGTGAAGGGACTCTACTAATTTTGTTCTAAAGAAGGAAGTCAGCATTTAATTGTTTCCACCACAAAGCCATGTGAACAGTCTGCTATAAGCAAGGACTTCTGCTTCAGCTTTTCAGAAAGGTTTACTGTCCTCAATTTGTATATAGTTCTCTTTTTGGAGTATTTCACACAATTCCCTCAACCCTATCCCAGTTAAAAATAAAAACAGCAAAAAACACCCCTAGACTGTTTTTTTTTAGGAGAATAGTGACTGTGATTGTGTGCTTGGCTGCGAGACAATGTACTGGGAAAGAACCTGGGCAATTTCCAGCAGCTCCTGCGGGAGTAAACGCTACATTTATCTCCTTATTTGTCTAATATTCATGCTATACTTTACAAAAAGCATATAATAGTGTCACCAGATAAGCTTTTAAAGAGCCATTCTGGACAAGTGAAACCAAACAACTAGCTACCAACAGTATCTACAGTTGTGGTTCAGATTTGCCCTGGCCTTGTTTTCACAGCGATTTCCTGTTAGTTTTGAATTTGCAGTCCTGTGGATTTTTGTTTGGATTCCCTGGGACACATTTTTAAGCCATAATAGTTTGCAAGGTCATTAACCGCTTCCCGACCGGCGCACGATGATGTATGTCGGCAGAATGGCACAGACAGGCATAAGGGCGTACGGGTATGTCCCTTTGAATTTGCCGCCGTGCCATCGCGCGCACGCCGCCGGCTGGGACCTCCGTGAGTCCGATCGCGGGTCCCATGGACTCGATCGCTGTGGGGATACCCATGATCGTCTGACGGGGAGGAAGAACGGGGATTTGCCGATGTAAACAGCATCTCTCTGTTCTGCCTAGCAACATGTGACACTGATCTCTGCTCTGATTGGAGCAGAGATCAGTGATCTGTAAAACACAGCCACGCCCCCCACAGTTAGCAACACGCCAATAGGAGACACCGAACCCCTACACTGCCACCTCCTGGTTAACCCCTTCACTGCCAGTGTCATTTACACAGGAATAAGTGCATTTGTATAGCACTGATCGCTGTATAAATGAGAATGGTCCCAAAAATGTGTCAATGTCCAATGTGTCCGCCATAATGTCTCAGTCACAATAAAAATCGCTAATCGCCGCCATTACTAGTAAAAAAAAAATTATTAATAAAAATGCCATAAAACTATCCCCTATTTTGCAAACGCTATAACTTTTGCGCAAACCAATCAATTGCTTATTGTAATTTTTTATTTTTTTTTTACCAAAAATATGTAGAAGAATACGTATCGGCCTAAACTCAGGAAAAAAAATAATTTTTTATATATTTTTGGGGATATTTATTATAGCAAAAAGTAAAAATTGCGTTTTTTTTTTTTTCAAAATTTTCGCTCTTTTTTTTGTTTATAGCGCAAAAAATACTGCAGGGGTGATCAAATACCACCAAAAGAAAGCTCTATTTGTGGGGAAAAAAAGGAAGCCAATTTTGTTTGGGAGCCACGTCGCACGACCGCGCAATTTTCAGTTAGAGACGCAGTGCCGAATCGCAAAAAGTGCTCTGGTCTTAAGCCAGAAAAATGGTCCGGTCTGAAAATGGTTAAACTATTGCTAGCAGGCCTGAAGGGGGGTTTAGGGGATTTAGCTAGCTCTTTGGGTCCTTTGCTGCCTTTTTTGTTATTGTTGATGTTTTTTTTTACTTTATTTAGTTGTTGATCAGAGGGCTATTTTATGTTATTGTTTAGCTTTGCAAGGCTTTACTTTAAAAAAAAAAAAGAAGTGGGCTTTTGTTTCATGGAGTTGTTCCTTTTTCTTTTTTTTGTTGCCATTAGGGTTGAGCGAACCCGAACTGTAAAGTTCGGGTCCGTACCGGACTTTTGGGTGTCCGGGTCCCGAACCCGAACTATTGGCTGCGTGTTCGGGTTCGGGTCCGGTGTTCGGCGATGTATTGGCGCCTTTTACAAGCTGCAGGGCAGCCAATCGACGCTAGTTTTACTAGTGTGCCCTTAGAAGCCATCACAGCCATGCCTACTAATGGCATGGCTGTGATTGGGCAGTGCAGCATGTGACCCTGCCTCTATATATAGTCCAGACACACAGCACACAGCGTCATTCTGCTATAGACAGGTTCCTGTGCTGCTAAGAGAGGATTTTAGGAGTTAGTGTGATAAAGTCAGTCAGTCAGTCCACATTCCTTAAATTTTCTTCAAATTAGTTAGATCAGTGAGCGATCTACATAGCTAGAGTAGACTAGAGAGTGTCTTTATTAAGGAAAAGAAAGAGGCAGAGAGAATTATTGAAGAGATTCCTAAATCAATTGTACCCTGGCTGGGGTGCAGTGCACAGTCTTTTAACAGTGCCATGAGGCCAGTGACAGACAAAATATAAGTTTTACCTGCAAGCTCAGTGCACCATCACTGCATTGCATATTTTATTAAGAGATACACCATACTCTGTGTGTATTCTGATATTTTTGCTGTGTTTTTTTTTTCCCAATAGCATTTTCTGCGTGTTCTTACACACTTTAGACACTGTCCGTGTATTCTGATATTGGAAAAATATTGCAAAAAAAAAAATTTTGCAGTGTGTTTTTTTTTTCCCAATAGCATTTTCTGCGTGTTCATACACGCTTTAGACACTGTCCGTGTATTCTGATATTGGAAAAACATTGCAAAAAAATTGAATTTTGCGGTGTTTTTTTTTTTCCCGATAGCATTTTCTGCGTGTTCATAAACGCTTTAGACACTATCCGTGTATTCTGATATTGGAAAAACATTGAAAAAAAAAAAAATTTAATTTTGCAGTGTTTTTTTTTTTTTCCCAATAGCATTTTCTGCGTGTTCATAAACGCTTTAGACACTGTACGTGTATTCTGCTATTGACAAAAACACCCATTTAGGGCGAGATCATCAATTTTGAAAATATGAGGAGATCATCAAAAAGGGGACGTGGCCCAGGTCGTGGTGCTGCTGGTGGCGCTCCTGTTGCAGGGAGAGGACGTGGTCGATCTGTGCCAGCTACACGCACTAGTGAAACACCTTCCTCAGGTGCGAGTAGGCGACAGAGCCTGCAGCGGTATTTTGGCGCGCCTAATGAGGCTGTACGAATGTTGAGGCCAGGACAAGTACAGGCGATAGTAGATTGGGTTGCTGACAGTGCCTCCGGTTCCTTCACATTGTCTCCCACCCAGTCTCCTGATGAAAGTTCAGAGTTGGCACCTGCAGCCGATGTCCATCAGTCTTTCACCTCACCCCCTTGCAAATCAGCCAATCAGTCTGAGCCCCAAATCATGCAGCAGTCTCTTCTGCTTTTTGATGACTCTGTTAGCAGGGTTTTCCAGGGCCATCCACCTAGCCCTGCCCCAGAAGTGGAAGAGATTGTGTGCACCGATGCCCAACCGCTTATGTTTCATGATGAGTACATGGGAGGACCATCGCAGCACGTCTCGGATGATAACGAAACATAGGTGCCAACTGCTGCTGCTTTCGCCATTGTGCAGACCGACAAGGAGGGCAGGGGTGAAGACTGGGTGGAAGATGATGTGGAGGACGATGAGGTCCTTGACCCCACATGGAATCAACGTCATGCAGGTGACCAGTGTAGTTCGGAGGAAGAGGCGGTGGTCGCACAGAGCCACCAGCACAGCAGAAGAGGGAGCAGGGTGCAAAAGCGGAGCGTCCATCCCCTAGACAGTACGTCTGCTACTGCCCAACGCAGCAAGGGACCGAGCACACCAAAGCCAGGTCCAAGGAGTTCCCTAGCGTGGCAGTTCTTCAGACAATGTGCTGATGACAAGACACGAGTGGTTTGCACGCTGTGCAATCAGAGCTTGAAGCGAGGCATAAACGTTCTCAACCTGAGCACAACCTGCATGACCAGGCATCTAAGTGCAAAGCACGAGATGCAGTGGAGTAGACACCTCAAAAACCAAGAAAGGTCTCTGGCTCCTCCTGCTTCCTCCTCTGCTGCAGTCTCGGCCTCTTCATCCACCTCTGTAGTGACAGTGACACCTGCCTACCCGCAAACAGAGGATCTGCCAGCAACACTACCACCTGGGTCACCAACCATCTCCACAATGTCCCATGGAAGCGTTCAGCTCTCTATTTCCCAAACACTGGAGCGGAAGAGGAAGTACCCCCCTAGCCACCTGCAATCCCTGGCCCTGAATGCCAGCATTTCAAAATTCCTCGCCTTTGAAATGCTGTCATTCCGTCTGGTGGAGACGCAGAGTTTTAAAAGGCTGATGGCATTGGCTGTCCCACAGTACGTCGTTCCCAGCCACCACTACTTTGCCAGACGAGCTATCCCTTCCCTGCACAACCAAGAGGGGGACAAAATCAGGTGTGCACTGCGCAACGCCATCTGTGGCAAGGTCCACCTAACGACGGATGCGTGGACCAGTAAGCACGGTCAGGGACGTTATATCTCCCTAACAGCACACTGAGTAAATGTAGTGGCGGCTGGGCCTGAGGCGGATAGCAGTTTGGCGCATGTCCTTCCACCACCGAGGATTGCAGGGCACTTCAGTTTGCCTCCTGTTGCTAACTCCTCCTACTCCGCCTCCTCATCCTCTACCGCCTCCTCATCCGGTCAGCGTAACACTTTCACCACCAACTTCAGCACAGCCAGGGCTAAACGACAGCAGGCAGTTTTAAAACTTTCCTGTTTGGGGGAAAAACCCCACACCGCGCAGGAGTTGTGGAGGGACATGGAACAACAGACCGATGAGTGGTTGGTGGCAGTGAGCCTCAAGCCCGGCCTGGTGGTGTGCGATAATGGGCGAAATCTCGTAGCAGCTCTGGGCCTAGGCGGTTTGACGCACATCCCTTGCCTGGCGCATGTGCTGAACTTGGTGGTCCAGAGGTTCCTTAAGAATTACCCCGATATGGCAGAGCTGCTGCAGAAAGTGCGGGCCGTCTGTGCGCATTTTCGGCGTTCTCACCCTGCTGCTGCTCGCCTGTCAGCGCTGCAGCGTAACTTCGGCCTTCCCGCTCACCGTCTCATATGTGACGTGCCCACAAGGTGGAACTCCACCTTGCACATGCTGGCCAGACTGTGCGAGCAGCAGCAGGCGATAGTGGAGCTTCAGCTGCAGCACGCACGCGTGAGTCGCGGAACAGCACCACTTCACCGCCAATAACTGGGCCTCCATGCGAGACCTGTGTGCCTTGTTGCGCTGTTTTGAGTACTCCACCAACATGGCCAGTGCCGATGACGCCGTTCTCAGCGTTACCATCCCAGTTCTATGCCTCCTTGAAAAAACTCTTCAGGCGATGATGGAAGAGGATGTGGCACAGGATGAGGAGGAGGAGGAGGAGGAAGAGGGTTCATTTCCAAGGCTTTCAGGGCAGTCATTTACAAGTGGCTACGAGGGTGGGTTCCTGCACCAACAAGCGCCAGGTACACAATTGTCTGGCAGCAAGGGCACAGTTCTGGAGGATGACGAGGAGGAGATGGAGGAGGAGGAACCATGTTCACAGCAGGGTGGCACCCAGACCAGCTCATGTCCATCACTGGTGCATGGCTGGGGGGATACAGAGGACACAGACGATACACCTCCCACAGAGGACAGATTTTCGTTGCCTCTGGGCAGCCTGGCACACATGAGCGATTACATGCTGCAGTGTCTCCGCAACGACCGCCGAGTTTCCCACATTTTAACTGGTGCTGATTATTGGGTGGCCACCCTGCTGGATCCCCGTTACAAGGACAACGTGCCATCCTTAATTACCTCACTGAAGCATGATCGTAAGATGCGCGAGTACCAGCGCACGCTGGTAGACGCGCTGCTGGTGGCATTCCCACTTGGCAGCGGGGGTACGGTGGAAGCACAAGGCGAAGGCAGAGGAGGAGGAAGAGGTCGCCAACGCAGCCGGGGCACCGCCAGCACCTCGGAAGGCAGGGTTAGCATGGCCGAAATGTGGAAAAGCTTTGTCAGCACGCCACAACAACCAGCACCACCAGCTGAGATGGAACGTCTTAGCAGGAGGCAGCATTTCACCAACATGGTGGCGCACACGCCTACACGTACTGCATGACGGGTCTGCCCCCTTCAACTTCTGGGTCTCCAAATTGGGCACATGGCCTGAGCTTGCCCTTTACGCCTTGGAGGTGCTGGCCTGCCCTGCAGCCAGTGTATTATCTGAACGTGTATTTAGCACGGCAGGGGGCGTTATCACAGACAAGCGCAGCCGCCTGTCCAGAGCCAATGTGGACAAGCTCACGTTCATTAAAATGAACCAGGCCTGGATCCCACAGGACTTGTCCGTACCTTGTGCAGAATAGACACATATACCGGTGTTCTGACGTAAACTGTCTTGCTATCGGATAGTGCCCGGCCACTTACTGCGCAGGTGAAGTGCTTGCGCAGTACGGAGGACAAGGAGATTCACAAAATCTCCAAAGATGAACGTCACCTGCGCAGTGAGTGCAGGTTCAAGCCCGACCATCCAAGTGGACATACGGTAGCACATAGTAACAGGGCCCCTCACGGGCTCGCTTGGCTAGGCTTCAGCCTCAGATGATGTGGCTTGAACCTGGAGTCACCGCGCATCGTCTTCGGAGAGTTTCAAAATCCCCTTGTCCTACGTACTGAGCAAGCGCAGTACAGGGCGGACACTATGCGACGGGGGACAGAATTCGACACATCATTCACCACTAGCCTTACCCAGCCATTGTTGTATTTTTGAACCAGTGTTGGCTACCTCGTCCTCCTCCACCGCTGCTTCCACCTACACCGCCACATCCACCGCCACCTCAACCTCCTACTCCATTTGAACATCGTCCTCCTAGGTCAAGATTATAATTTTTTCATTTTTTTAATTTCCAAGTATTTTATTTTCCCACTATCTTATCCATTAAATTGAATCATTTTTTCCAGAAAGTGCGTATTCTGGGGTATTCCCACCATAATATGTGCGGCATCGTGCCGTTGAGTTTCTGAGGTTCTTAATGACTTCCTGTACCTCTTCTGCTGAGAAGGGGGCCTCCAGCATTTTATTTTTATTTTATTTTTTTTAATGTTATTTTAAGTTATGTCCCTATCCACATTTGTTTGCAGATCACTTGCCATGCTCTTAACAACATTTTGTTGCCATTTGCAGCCCTCTAGCCCTTTCCAGTACTTTTTTACAGCCATTTTAGTCTTCAAAAGTTCGGGTCCCTATTGACTTCAATGGGGTTTGGAGTTCGGGGTCAAATTCGGGTCAAGTTCGGTCCCCATTGACTTCTATTTCACCTCAGAAATGGCCATTGATAATTCTGCCATAACATGACATAGCAGACCACTGACAACCACAGATCTGCTAATGAGGCTTTTACATATCTCATCACAACAGAATGACATAGGAGGGCACTAATTGGGGGCGTACCTGCGTGAGACTGTGGCCAGCAAGGTTCATAGCCTAAAAGGTTAACAGGTGGTCTGCTTAATTAAAAGATTATATTTCAGGTGTTTAAGGTCCAATGGAAGTGATTGGAAGATCTGGACAACCTATAAATGGCACAGCTGCAGGGGGCTCATTCTCTTCACCCCCCTGGACCGAAGTAGCAGAAGAAATACTCCCTCTCTCCCCCTAGTCGCTTGCAATTTTATGTGGTAGGTCACCCCGGATTTTTGGTATTTTAATAAAAAATTAAATTTAAATGGTTAAACCAATAAAGTTGCCGCGGCCAATTAATTGCCAATCGGTTGTCTGTTTTTATTTACTTATACAGTGGTGTGAAAAAGTGTTTGCCCCCTTCCTCATTTCCTGTTCCTTTGCATGTTTGTCAAACTTAAGTGTTTCGGAACATCAAACCAATTTAAACAATAGTCAAGGACAACACAAGTAAACACAAAATGCAATTTGTAAATGAAGGTGTTTATTATTAAAGGTGAAAAAAAATCCAAACCATCATGGCCCTGTGTGAAAAAGTGATTGCCCCTAAACCTAATAACTGGTTGGGCCACCCTTAGCAGCAACAACTGCAACCAAGCGTTTGCGATAACGTGCAATGAGGCTTTTACAGCGTCCTGGAGGAATTTTGGCCCACTCATCTTTGCAGAATTGTCCTAATTCAGTTACATTAGAGGGTTTTCGAGCATGAACGGCCTTTTTAAGGTCATACCACAACATCTCAATAGGATTCAGGTCAGGACTTTGGCTAGGCCACTCCAAAGTCTTCATTTTGTTTTTCTTCAGCCATTCGGTGGTGGACTTGCTGGTGTGTTTAGGATCATTGTCCTGCTGCAGAACCCAAGTTCGTTTCAGCTTGAGTACACGAACAGATGGTCGGACATTCTCCTTCAGGATCTCTTGGTAGACAGCAGAATTCATAGTTCCTTTTATCACGGCAAGTCTTCCAGGTCCTGAAGCAGCAAAACAGCCCCAGACCATCATACTACCACCACCATATTTTACTGTTGGTATAATGTTCTTTTTCTGAAATGCAGTGTTCCTTCTACGCCAGATATACTTGGACACACACCTTCCAAAGAGTTCCACTTTTGTCTCATCGGTCCACAGAATGTTGTCCCAAAAGTCTTGGGGATCATCAAGATGTGTTGTGGAGAAATTGAGACGAGCTTTGATGTTCTTTTTGCTCAGCAGTGGTTTTCTCCTTGGAACTCTGCCATGCAGGCCATTTTTGCCCAGTCTTTTCCTGATGGTGGAGGCATGAACGCTGACCTTAACTGAGGCAAGTGAGGCCTGCAGTTCCTTGGACGTTGTTGTGGGGTCTTTTGTGACCTCTTGGATGAGTCGTCGCTGCGCTCTTGGGGTAATTTTGGGCGGCCGGCCACTCCTGGGAAGGTTCACCACTGTTCCATGTCTTCGCCATTTGTGGATAATGGCTCTCACTGTGGTTCGCTGGATTCCCAAAGCTTTGGAAATGGCTTTATAACCCTTTCCAGACTGATAGATCTCAATTACTTTCTTTCTCAATTGTTCCTGAATTTCTTTGGGTCTCGGCATGATGTGTAGCTTTTAAGGATCTTCTGGTGGACCTTACTGTGTCAAGCAGCTCCTATTTAAGTGATGCCTTGATTGTGAACTGGTGTGGCAATAATCAGGCCTGGGTGTAGCTAGAGAAATTGAACTCAGGTGTGGACAACCACAGTTATAGTATGTTTTAACAAGGGGGGCAATCACTTTTTCACACAGGGCCATGATGGTTTGGATTTTTTTTCACCTTTAATAATAAACACCTTCATTTACAAATTGCATTTTGTGTTTACTTGTGTTGTCCTTGACTATTGTTTAAATTGGTTTGATGTTCCGAAACACTTAAGTGTGACAAACATGCAAAGGAACAGGAAATGAGGAAGGGGGCAAACACTTTTTCACACCACTGTATTTACCGGTGGTGTAAAGGTGGGGGGTGTGGCCTACGGTCTCATTATACCGGCTTGGGTTATAAAAACCAGATCCCTTTTTCATGGCCTTGGAAAGCATGTGTGGAAATGAATTACATCAATTAACATCTGTCAGTTCAAGATAACAACTTATTAGGTCTGTTTATTGGACAATTGTCCAAATCATTTGGTGGAGGGGGGATTATGGTGTGGGGTTGTTTTTCAGGGGTTGTGCTTGGCCCCTTAGGCCGGCTTCACACTGGGGCAGGGCGGTGCGGGCGGCGACGGTAAAGCAGCGCCGCAAAGTGCCGCTGCAGCGGCGCTTTGCCGGCGGTATCCCCGCGGTGTCCCATTGATTTCAATGGGTAGGAGCGGTATAGGAGCGGTGAATACACCGCTCCTTCACCGCTCCAAAGATGCTGCTAGCAGGACTTTTTTTACCGTCCTGCTAGCGCACCGTTCCAGTGTGAAAGCCCCCAGGGCTTTCACACTGGAGACACAGCAGCAGCTGTTTCGGGTCGGTTTGCAGGCGCTATTTTTAGTGCAATAGCGCCTGCAACCCGCCCCAGTGTGAAAGCAGCCTAAGTACCAGTGAAGGGAACTCTTTAGGCGTCAGCATAACAAGATATTTTGGACAATTTCAAGCTCCCAACTTAGTGGAAACAGTTTGGTGATGGCCCCTTCTTGTTCCAACATGACTGCGCACCAGTGCACAAACAAGGTGCATAAAGACATGGATAAGCGAGTTTCGGGTGGAGGAACTTCTTGACTGGCTTACACAGAGTCCTGACCTTAACCTGATAGAACACCTTTGGGGTGAATTAGAGCGGAGTCTGCAAGCCAGGCCTTCTTGTCCTTCTCGTCCAACATCAATGCCTGACCTCACAAATGAGCTTCTAGAAGAATGGTCAAACTTTCCCATAGGCACACCCCTAAACCTTGTGGACAGACTTCTCAGAAGAATTTAAGCTGTTATAGCTGCAAAGGGTGGGCCAACTTAATATTAAACCCTACGGACTAAAGCCTCGTACACACGATCGGATTTTCGGCAGAGAAAGCATCAGACTTTTGTCTGAAGGGTGTGTGCCAGGAACTTATCTTGCATACAAACGGTACACAATTGTTGGCCAACAAACACGAACGTAGTGACGTACTATGTGTAATTTCAGCTCTTGACCGCCACCCTTTGGGCACCTTCTGCTAATGTCGTGTTTGGTAAACATTGATTCCGAGCATGCGTGTTTGTACTTTGGACTTTTGTGTGACGGACTTGTATACACACAATATGAAAATCTGACAACAGACCGTTGTCCGCCGAAAATTTACTAGCCTGCTAACCAATATTTGTTGGCCAAAAGTTGGACAATTGTCTGAAGGAGCGTACTAACAGTCAGATTTTAGGTAGTCTGTCATCACACAATTCCCTGTTGACAATCGTGTATACAAGGCTTTAGGCCTGATTCACATCTATGCATTTTTTTGCGTGTTTTCAGTTTTGCAGAAACACTCTACAGTCCATTTAACATCGTTTCCTATGGATGTAGTTCACATCTGTGCATTTTATGGAAAGGGCCAAGGACTTTTTTCTGGTTTTTGGTTCCATAGACTTCAATGGATGAAAAGCATGTATTGAAAAACTCAAAATGCACCTGGAATATGCAAACTGCAACCTGCAGAAGTGCGAATCAGGCCTTAGACTGGGATGCCATTAAAGTTCCTGTGTGTGTAAAGGCAGGTGTCACAATACTTTTGGCAATATAGTGTATGTCTCTTCCCTTAAAGGATCAACATTTTTTAACATTAATTCCTGAATGAATAAGAATATATTCATATGTATCAACTAATTACTATAATTTTAAGATTAAGCACACCTACAGTGCCTTGAAAAAGTATTCATATCCCTTGAAAGATTCCACATTTTGTCATGTTACAACCAAATACGTAATGTGTATTTTATGTGATAGACCAACACAAAGTGGCACATACTGTAATTATAAAGTGGAAGCAAAATGATAAATGGCTTTACAAAAAAATATGTGAAAAGTGTGGCGTGCATTTGTATTCAGCCCCCTTTACTCTGATACCCCTAACTATAATCTGGTGGAACTAATTGCTTTCAGAAGTCACCTAATTAGTAAATAGTCCTCTAGTGTGTTATTTAATCTCAGTATAAATACAGCTGTTCTGTAAAGCCCTCAGAGGTTTGTTAGAAAACTAGATATGTGCACTGCCGAAAAATGTTTGTTTTTTGTTTCCGTTTCATTCGTTTTTTTTTTTTTTTCGAAAATTCTGAAATTCGTTAGGTTCACTTACAGACAAATTTGAAAGGAAATTCCAATACCTATAATTTAATAGTTAAGTTATTAATAGTTAGTCAGTCGAGTTTTCGGTTTTTGGATTTCCGAATTTTCGAATTTCCGAATATCAGATAGTTACGAATTAACAAATTTGTCTAAATTCCTTAAACGAATTTGGAACTAAACGAATTGCACATGTCTATAGAAAACTTCTATAAACTTTATGAAGGCCAAGGAACACACCAGTCAGGTCAGGGAAAAAGTTGTTGAGAAGTTTAACCACTTGCCGACCAGCCGCCGTCATTATACTGTGGCAGGTTGGTCCTTTTAGTAGAATATCTGCATTGTGGGGGTGCTGATGCTCATGGCCAGCGGTCGTGCGCAATCGCGGGAACGAGAGGCAGAACAGGGACGTGTGTATGTAAACACACAAATCCCTGTTCTGTGAGGAGAGGCAGATCGTAAGTTCCTAATAGCTAGGAGCCACGATCTGTCATCTCCTATAGTCAGTCCCCTCCCCCCACAGTTAGAACACACAGTCAGGGAACACAGTTAACCCTTTGGTCACCCCCCTAGTGTTAACCCCTTCCCTGCCAGTGATATTTACACAGTAATCCAGTGCATTTTTATAGCACTGATCACTGTATAATTGACAATGGTTTCAAAAATGTGTAAAAAGTGTCCGATGTGTCCGCCATAATGTCGCAGTCCCGATAAAAATCGCAGATCGCCGCCATTACTAGTAAAAAAAAATAATAATAAAAAATGCCATAAATCTATCCCCTATTTTGTAGACGCTATAACTTTTGCGCAAACCAATCAATTTATGCTTATTGCGATTTTTATTTTTAATACCAAAAATATGTAGAAGAATACATATCCACCTAAACTGAAGAAAAAAATTTTGTTTTTTGTAAAAATTAGATATTTATTATAGCAAAAAGTACACAATATTGTGTTTTTTTTTTTTCAAAATTATCTCTTTTTTTGTTTATTGCGCAAAAAAATAAAACCGCAGAGATAATCAAATACCACCAAAAGAAAGCTCTATTTAATTAAATTATGTGTAGGTATAGTATCGCACGTCCGCACAATTGTCATTTAAAACGGCGCAGCGCCGAATCGCAAAAAATGGCCTGGTCTTAGAGCAGCCAAATCTTTTGGGGCTGAAGTAGTTAAAGCAGGGTTGGGTTATAAAAAAAATATCCCAAGCTTTGAACATATCATGGAGCACTGTTCAATCCATCATTCAAAAATGGAAAGTGTATGGCATAACTGTAAACCTACCAAGACATGGCCAGCCACTAAACTGACAGGCTGGGCAAAGAGAGCATTAATCAGAGAAGCAGCCAAGGTAAATCTGGAGGAGCTGCAGGGATCCACAGCTCAGGTAGGAGAATTTGTCCACAGGACAACTATTAGTTGTGCACTCCACAAATCTGGCCTTAATGGAAGGAGTAGAAAGAAGAAAGCCATAAGAAGTCATGACTATTGTATAACAGAGGTGTCCTGTTAACCCCTATAAGCATAACTAATTCTTACCACTGCTACGTACGCCAATCCCAACCCCAGAAATTGAGACCACACCAATCTGGAGAAAACTTGGCCGTAGCAGCCAATTAACTTTATTTATAAAATTATTCAAAATAAACATAAATAACATAAACATAAATTAGCATAACCGTATGCACTGGAATTAAACCACCTCCTCCATTAACTTCCACCCGTTGGTCTTTGCAGGAAACCCCATCCATCTCAACACCATATCAACTCTGGCACTGCGGTACTTTAACTAAATTAGGCCTCAAGCTGACACACTAGCTCAAAGACAACAAGAATACTGCCCGCAGTGCACCCGATCACCAACTTCCAGGTAAACCCCTTTAGCTTTCATATAAACCCTCGGGTACCATATCAGCAATGGGTCCTGAACTTATTCCAAACCTGGGGTTAATCCTTGATCAGCAAAGACCAACATCATGCCACCAGCACACAAGGGCAAAACCTTACCCTTGTGCGCCCTGCCACACCTGCAACGCTCGTTGGATCCCATCTTGCAAGCCCAGAGCCCACAAGTCTGTACCCACATCATTCGTCCCTCTTCAGGTACCGCCATGTCTCTACTTCCAGCTCCCTGTGACGGATGGCCAACCCCCCGTTCCGCACCACAGAGTCACTGATCTCCTTATTAACCTTCCTCCTAGCCCGGTTAATTTCTTCCACAGAACGCGCCCCGCGCTAACTGGTACGCGCCACCATGTCCGACCACACAATGATCATGCGTGGGAAGGTACAGCGGAGCTGCCAAAAGTCGAATTTAATATCCTTGATCAAATCCAACATGGTCCTGGTGCCTAAATCATTACCCCCCACATGTAATACTAACACGTTTGGGGGGGCGGTCCAGTCGTGCAAATCTATGCACTTGGGAAAAAAAACGTCCTACTCCAGAGCATGCCTGGTGACCCCAACCATTTTAAATAGGCTTCCCGGCGAGAAAATCTCAACTGTCTGTCATCCCTAACACACGTAAAAGTGGCCCAGAATCCAGACCATCCCCCATGTTCTTCCTAAAAGAAAAGAAAAGAAGACAAACCCCAAACCACGTCAATACCAACTGTAACCATACAACAGCAAAAACACATGACCTCTACCTTATACACTTATCATATCAGCAGATGAGGGCGAACATATGACTTAAACCTTCGAGACTCCCATCTCCCAATCCTTTTAACTGCCGCCTCATCCATACCCCATCTGACAGCCTCGGTAGCCGCCCCTATGCGGAATGAATGTGACGAAAACCTCTCCTTCCCCAGACCCAGTGCCCCTAGACACCTCTTAAAAACCACAACAAACTGATACCTCGATAAGGAACGTCCATCCTGGGCCCCCTCCTTCCGGACGCAGAGTCAGGAAACCACTCACCAAATTTATTGGGCACAAGGGGGAACCGGGCAACGAATACACCTGCACCACCCGACCTTGCCCCGCTGATCAGTTTTGGACCTGCGCACCAGCATGGAAAACCTATCTGCGTCGCATTACACATCCGCTACCCCCAAACCCCCATAAACCTTCGTGGAGGAACTAACCAACTCACCAATCCTGAAAGCTCCAAAGAAGGCCAGCGCGAAGGCCGCTCTGAACAGCGATGTTTCATATTCTGATGAGAATGTCACCCCTAACTGTGACAATAACCTGCCCAACAATGCAAAGGAAACCAGACGCCGAGTATCCGGGCCTGGTTTGGAATGCATATAACCCTTTACAGCCTGCCTTATCCAAAAATCTTTTGTCAGATCCTGAAAACCATTCAACTTAAACCAAAAAGCTAACCCGGTCAATTTTCTATCCAACCCGGACACTGACACCCCATCTTCCAAATTACTGGAAACAAAGTACAAAACTAACAAGCGAAGCTCCTGTTCTTCTTGCCCCCCTTCCACCTGTTGTACCAATGCCAACCATTCCTCCCAGACCCTACTGTACGCTGACCACGTAGACTCGCTCACCGA
>CM053032.1:83428775-83533389 GCA_028564925.1 Lithobates sylvaticus
AGATATTGTCAAAGGTTAATATAAAAACACTCTAAACAACTAACGTATGTGGACACGTCTCCAACTGGGACTAATGCTCAGGGTGGTAATGCCTTGACACTGGGCACCTTCCCACTTCCAGCACGGATGTGCAGACACTCTAAAACACGCAATAAACTATACAGTGCTAGCAAAACAATGTAACACAATGTAATTACTTAAGAGCTCCCTTTATGTAGCAACAACATAGTATATATGGTATAGTCTCTTATCTTCTTTCTTCAGTTAGCCATTATACTGCAGTATTTGTATTCCATAGGGTTTGCAGATGGTAATGTAACATAAAAAATAATGAACAACAGCAACTTAAATTATTCAATGCACTTATAACTTCCTTCTCTTGAGAATGTACCCCGACTGTCAGTCAGTTCCTAGTAAAGTACAGGATTTGAGGCCTGATTGAGCACAGTCTAATTGGAAGGAACTGTTTTGTGAGACTACAGGTCTCAGCAGCACTGTAGTGACTAGTCTATAGTGTGTTAAGTGCTTTATATACCAGGCCCAGGCAATTGGATGTCTCTGATCCAATGATCTCAGTCCTGCCGCCAGCCAGCACCATCACACTGCACACTCCGCAAGACGACCGGAACCCTCGGTTGGCTCCGCCGAGTGTTCTGGAGCCTCTGACCCAACCACACTCTCCATCAGCAGGCCGTGTCCAGCTTCACTCCGGTGGCACTAACTTTGTCCATTCCGTGCCAAACAGGCCACGCACTTCAGGACAATTCCACACAGGTCCCTGCAGGCAGGCCATGCATCCCCAGGAGATGAGAGCTAACAAGGCCACACCCTCCCTTTTTATACCCTGCTCAGCATGCAGTTCAGTTCTCAGGGTTCATGGGTAGGTGAATGAGGCACTGTGGGTAATTGAGTCCTTTCACAAAATAATTAAGTCACTTCCTGTATAGACCTTGTTCCATGCTCTTATGTGAAATATAAACAAGTCTCTTTCACAGTGTATACCACTAGAGGGAGCCAAATACCAACCTAATAGCATTGTCTTGCTATATAACATTACATGGTATAGAATCACAGCGCTACATTTGCATATTAGGTTAACATTTTGAATGTATTTTACTCAAGTTTTCTACATTTCATGAACAAAGTGCCCATGTGCCCTCGCAGTCCACGTGCACTCACAGCACTCGTGTACTCACAGTCCATGTGCACTCACAGCACAGCCCACGTGCACTCACAGCACAGCACACGTGTACCCACAGCCCACGTGCACTCACAGCCCTCGTGTACTCACAATTTACGTGCACTCACAGCACTTTTGTACTCACAGTCCACGTGCACTAAAAGTCCACGTGCACTCACAGCACACAGGTACTCACAATACTCTCAATACACAGGTACTCAGGTACTCACAATACACAGGTACTCACAATACTCAGGTACTCACAATACTTAGGTACTCACAATACTCAGTTACTCTACAATACTCAGATACTCACAATACTCAACAATCAGTTACTCCACAATACACATGTCCCCACGTCCCCACTAGACACAGTCATTTTTTTTTTTAATTTTATGTTAATTGGTTATGACCGCTCTGCTCCTGTTCAAACACCCTTGCAATCTGTCACTCGCAGGCCTTGTCAGTGTCTACGGTCTCCTCTGGTCAGCCTGCCTGTTACTGCTCCCACACTCCCCTGTCTGCCTGTTACTCACCCCCCTCTGGTCTGCGGCACACTTACCTGCCGCTTCTCCTGGTCAGACCTGTCTCCTCACAGGTCCCGCCTCCTCTGGAGGAGTCAATGCGGTGGCGCTGACGCTATCCTCCGTCACTCCCGATGGCCCGCACCCACTGCCACTCTCAGTCCCCCCGGGGTAACCCACCGCCACTTCTCCCGGTCTCAGGGGGGTGGGTTTGATCCAGTCCGCAGCTCACACACTCACTCACACACACACTCCTTCAAACAACGCAACAGAACCACCTAGCATGCTCCCTGTGTGTGAGTAGTACTCTGGCCTTCCCAGCATGTGCTACGATATGACATCAGCAGACACTGTCTCCTTTTTATACCGGGCATCTTGTTCGAGAAAATTCAGAATTTTTGGTCATTTTTTACTTTATTATTTGTACATACACAATAAATAAAAAGAATAACTTAACCGCTTTAAGGTGTGGAAAAATTAAGTAGTGCACAAAACTAAACAGACACACTAAGTAATTTACAGCACTTACTAGTCCATGCCTAGTATGAACAGAACAAGGGAACATCAACTGAAACAAATATAGACTATACAAGTTTAAAGAGGATGTCCACCCGATTTTTTTTTTTTTTTTTAAAGTCATCAGCTACAAATACTGCAGCTGCTGACTTTTAATAAATGGACACTTACCTGTTCCAGGTTCCAGCGGTGTCGGCAGAATGTGATGAGCGAGCGCTTGTCTCTCGCTGCCCCGCCGCCATCCTCGGTCAGGGAATCAGGATATGAAGGCGCAACGTCTCCACTGCCCGGTTCCCTACTGCGCGTGCGCGAGTCGTGCTGCGCTTCTCTATTGGTCCCCGCTGTGTCCTGGGAACTGTGTTTCCCAAGACACAACGGGGCACCCTCGGATAGGGGCGGGCATCCTCGGATATGGGCAGGGATGCTAGTCCCGGAAGTTGGTGCAGATACCTGTATTATACAGTATTGTATTATACAGGTATCTGCACCCCCCTCCCCCTGAAAGGTGCCAATTGTCGCACCGGAGGGGGGGAGGAATCCGATAAGCGGAAGTTCCACTTTAGGGTGGAACTCCGCTTTAAGGTCACCATTTTTTGGTTGACAAAAAAAACGAAATAAAACACAGCTAATGAGCATGAGGGACCCAAAGCATCTTGGTTATTAAAGTGGATGTAAACCCTCACATATACCCAGCGAAGTGAACAGCCTCAGATGATACAGAGATGAAACAAATCCTCCTACATAAGTTTTACATGTAAATCTTTTGTCTTCGGCTTTATATACTGTTTAGAAAGTGCACATTCTGTTAAAATGTTCTCTTCCTAATTCACTTGTGGGTATGGATTCTTGCCATACACTGTGAGGCAGCTGATTGGAGGAAGGGCACACACCCCCTCCACATAGGCAGAGACTTGCAGAGCTGTGCTGTAAATAGACCTATTTATAGCAACCTCCCCTGACACAAAATCCAGGCAGGTTTTATCACAGTTGACAGAAAACTTGTCAGAAGTTATCATGCTGATAACAGAAGAGAACGCTGGAGCAGGAGAAAGTCATGGGACTTAGGGCTTTGAAGAGAGATAAGAAAACGCTGCATATATATGTGCCTATGTCAAATTTTATGAATGGGATTTACATCCACTTTAAGCCTGTTCCTGAGCCTAAAGGGGCCTCACATCCTCCGCAGCTTTTCAGGCTGGGCCGATGCCCTATGCCAGCACAGTCAATTAAAGTGGTTGTAAACCTCTGTCATGTAATATGAATAAAGCATATCCCTCTTTTGTGTGTACTTGTCTCAATCCACAGCACTAAGTGTCCTTTCTGTCTGCTGCCTTGTTCCTCTGCTATCTACATGAGCCACTTCTGAAAATGTTTCCTGACACCAAAAAGTAAAAAGGCGACGGGAGGGAGCTCCAGCATCTAACCTGTGATTGACAGTTTCAGCTTCCTGTTTTCTGTGTGAAGGGGGGGGGGGTGTCCCTTCCCTCCAATCAGCTCCCAGCTTTCCTCACTGAGCTCTGCAGATTATAACTTCAGCTCCCCACCCGCTGCTTTCTGAAAGCCCAGACAGGCTGTATACATTTTGCACTTTGAACAGCTGTGGAGAAGAGGAGACAGTACAGAAACAGGTAAAACTTATGTAGGAGGATTTGTTCATCTCTGTGCATCACCTAAGGCCAGTCACTTCACTGGGTATATGAGAAAGGTTTACAAACCACATTAATGGTTCCACTTCATGGTTTTAGGTTCAGTTCTCATGTTTCATGTCACCTGGGGCCTGTGACGCACGGGTGGGTGCCCAAGCTACACAAACTTTGTATCGGAGGAACCCCTTGTGGGGACCACCGCTGACTGACCTGCTCTAACTTACCACCACCACTCTTATCCGGAACCGTCTTCTATAAAAGGTTTTCCTTTAGGTATTTGCTGATTTCACACAAAGGTACAGTACAGCATATTATAAGGCTTACTTGCTGTTGTTGACTGCATGCCGCCTTTTCCCAATTCCCCTATTCTACATGCTTTCATCTTCCACTAATTAATTGGAGGCAAGGTTTCTTTCAACACTTTACTAAATGATTTCCAATGTGACATTGGTTAGACATCATTAATTTGGCGTACCTGTACAGCAGAGTTCAGACTGAAAGAGGAAAAAGCAAGAAGCACACCATCTGTAGTGCATCGACAGGAACAAGATAAATAGAGGAGAAAATAGAGTAAAACCCCTTTCACACTGAAGCATTTTTCAGGCTCTTTAGGGCTAAAAATAGCGCCTGTAAAGCACCTGAAAAACGCCTCTCAAGTCTCCCCAGTGTGAAAGCCTGAGTGCTTTCACACTGGGGCGGTGCAAGCAGAGTCTTTGGAGCGGTGTATACACCGCTCCTTCACTGCCCTTGCCATTGAAATCAATGGGCAGCGCTGCCGAAGCACCTGCCAATCGCTTCAGCAGCGACGTTTTATGGGTGCTTTTAACCCTTTCCTCAGCCGCTAGCGGGACGCTTTTAACTGCCGCTAAAACTACGGTAAAGAGACGCTAAAAGTAGCACTTTTTGACAGACTTGGTGAGGCGGACAATCCGACGGACTTTGCAGCTGAGGTCTGCCGGACTTTCAAACAAAAGTCTGACGGATTTGAACGTGATGACGTAGAATAAGGAAGTTCATAGTCAGTAGCCAATAGCTGCCCTAGCGTTGGTTTTAGTCCGTCGTACTAGCACACAGACGGCCGGATTTTTCGACCGGACTCGAGTCCGTCAGAAAGATTTGAAGCAAGTTTTATTTCTAGGTCCGCCGGACTTTTGGTAAGAAAAAGTCCGCTGGAGCCCACACACAATCGAATTGTCCGACGGATTCAGTCTGCTGGACCAAGTCCGCCGGACCAAGTCCGTTGAAAAGTCTGGTCGTGTGTACGCGGTATAACAGAGAGGTGAGCCAATCAGCCTGCTACTTTAATGCACTGTCATGATCTAGGGTAAGGAAAATACCTAGTCGTATCACTTAACTGCTGTACAAAACAGTCAGGTCTCCAGGCTGGTTGTGCTGTGTGCTAGGGCTGCATACATCTCAGGAATAAATGGGCATGAACACAATCCATTTGGCAACAAAAATAGCTCACGGGTAAAATAAGTATTGAACACATCAGCATTTTTCTAGCTAAACTATTGACATGAAATTTTATATGTAACGACCCATGCAATCCATACATTAAACAAATACGTACAGAAATTAACCACTTGACCACTGGGCACTTAAACACCCTTAATAACCAGAAATTTTCAGCTTTCGGTGCTCTCACACTTTGAATGACAATTACTCAGTCATACAACACTGTACCCATATGAAATTTTTGTCCTTTTTTTCACACAAATAGAGCTTTCTTTTGGTGGTATTTAATCACCGTTGGGTTTTTTATTTTTTGCGCTATAAAAGAAAAACGACTGAAAATTCAGTAAAAAAAAAGATTTTTCTTTGTTTTTTTGTTAAAAATTTAGCAAATTTGTAATTTTTCTTGGTAAATTTTGGCCAAAATTTATACTGCTACATATCTTTGGTAAAAATAAGTACAAATTGGGGTATATTATTTGGTCTTTGTGAAAGTTATAGAGTCCACAAGCTATGGTGTCAATCTCTGAAAATTGATCACACTGACCTGAAGTACTGACGGCCTATCTCATTTCTTGAGACCCTAACAAGCCAGGAAAGTACAAATACCCCCAAATGATCCCTTTTTGGAAAGAAGACATTCCAAGGTATTTAGAAAGAGGCATGGTGAGTTTTTTTGAAGTTGTCATTTTTTCCCACAATTCTTTGCAAAATCAAGATTTTTTTTTTTATTTTTTATTTTTTTTTTCACAAAATTGTCATATTAGCAGGTTATTTCTCACACACAGCATATGCATACCACAAATTATACCCCAAAACACATTCTGCTATTACTCCTGAGTACGGCGATACCACATGTGTGAGACTTTTACACAGCGTGGCCACATACAGAGGCCCAACATGCAGGGAGCGCCATCAGGTGTTCTGGAGCACCCAGGACAATTCTGATATTTCTCTCCTACATGTAAAAATCATCATTTATTTGCTAGAAAATTACACAGAACCCCAAAACATTATATATGTTTTTTAGCAAAGACCCTAGAGAATACAATGGCAGTCGTTGCATAACTTTTTATCTAGCACGGTACTTGCACAGCAATTTTTCGAAAGTGTTTTTTTTGGAAAAAAAAATGTTTTGTGCTTTACAAAAACAAAACTGTAAATTTAGCCCAATGTTTTTGCATAATGTGAAAGATGAAGTTACGCCGAGTAAATAGATACCTAACATGTCACGCTTCAAAATTGCACACACTCGTGGAATGGCGCCAAACTTCGCTACTTAAAAATCCCCATAGGCTTTAATTTATTTTACTGGTTACATGTTTTGAGTTACAGAGGAGGTCTAGGGCCAAAATTATTGTTCTCGGTCTAACGTTTGCAGCGATACCTCACATGTGTGGTTTGAACACCGTTTTCATATGTGGGCGGGACTTACGTATGCGTTCACATCTGCATGCGAGCACACGGGAACAGGGGCGTTTTAAAAAAATATATATATATTTTATTGTTCATTTTACTTTATTTATTTTGGTTTGACCCTTTTTTTTCCCCCAAAAAAATTTTTTGATCACTTTTAATAGGAATATGACATGACGACAGGTCCTCTTTACAGTGAGATATGGGGTCAATAAGACCCCACATCTCACCTCTAGGCTGGAAAGCCTGGAATAAAAAAAACAAAAAACGATCCTGGCTTTGATCGTAGCGAGTATCGCAGGGTATTGTTGGGTATTGCAGAGTATCGCAGGGTATGGCAGAGTATGGCAGGGTATGGCAGAGTATGGCACAGGGTATGGCAGAGTATGGCACAGGGCATGGCAGAGTATGGCACAGGGTATGGCAGAGTATTGCACAGGGTATGGCAGAGTATTGCACAGGGTATGGCAGAGTATTGCACAGGGTATGGCAGAGTATGGCACAGGGTATGGCAGAGTATGGCACAGGGTAAGGCAGAGTATGGCACAGGGTAAGGCAGAGTATTGCACAGGGTAAGGCAGAGTATTGCACAGGGTATGGCAGAGTATTGCACAGGGTATGGCAGAGTATTGCACAGGGTATGGCAGAGTATTGCAAAGAGGTTGCACAGGGTATGGCAGAGTATTGCACAGGGTATGGCAGAGTATTGCACAGGGTATGGCAGAGTATTGCACAGGGTTGCACAGGGTATGGCAGAGTATTGCACAGGGTATGGCAGAGTATTGCACAGGGTATGGCAGAGTATTGCACAGGGTATGGCAGGGTATCCATCCATCCATGCTCAGCCATCCCTCCATACCCTGCAATACCCAGCAATACACGGCGTGTTCTCGAGTGCACGCCCCAGGGAGCGCGCAAGAGCAGAATTCTGTGAGGCCGTTAATTAACGGCCTCCCAGAGTTAAGCAACCGCCCTGTAGCCGTTTTTTTTTTCGGCTATGGGCCGGTTGTTAACTGGTTAAGTTATGTGCAAAAAAATAGAACGTCACAGGGAAAAAGTACACTGATAAAAATTATTCTGTTGGCTTGTAATTTTAACATAAAAATTTTATCATTTTTAACATAAAAATAAACGTTAATTAATTTACTTTGATATTTACCTTACTTCATTTTCATTAGTTCCTAAAACACACCTTTTACATTTACAAAAATAATGTATAATATTGAGTAATCTAGACAAAACTTTTAAGGTATGTGCATTTTCATATTCTAATTGAGTTACATTTACTTTACTTATTATTTTCATTTGACTTAAATTGCGGGACGCATGTTTGCCAAACGTGCAACCGCATGAGTTTTATATTTATATATAAAAGATAATATAAGAGGGTTTGATGTCTCTTTTGGAACTCTGAAAGCCTGCACAAGGTAGTTCGCATACGTTTGAGGCCCCTACAATACTGGGTAGGAACTAGCCGCTACCACTTTTGGGACTAGGAACTAGCCGCTGGGTAGGAATTACCACTTTTGAGAGAAGTGAAGAATGTGAACTTTTTGATGCAACATTGTGATCTTGTAATCATTTTTTGGCTTTCCAGTCTGGCTGCTTAACATCTGAGTACGAGCCTCACGGTTACCTGCACGATTCCCTGGATTCGTTCTTGGAGCTCTTTGGATTCCCTGGATCATTTTGGAAATCTGATGATCGGGCTAGCCTCACTTGATTGACTCGTTGTCGCTGACATTCGAGTCCAATATTTCCGGTAAGAGTGCATTATCCCTTATCTCGGGTGGAGGAAACACTATCCCTAATTCTCTACATGCCTGCTGAGGCCTTTGTACCTCACTTCTGAGCAACAACTTTTCGTGGTGGCCTCCATATCTGTTTACCATAGGATTGTTTCACCTTTGGGACTTTCTCACCTGTGTTTCTACCAGTGTTGCCAACCTACCAGATTGAAATTTACTGACACGACACCCAAAATTTCCTAGCACAGCCAAGTTTTTACTGGCATTTCCAAAAGTTACAAAATTACAGTTTTAAGTGCAAATTTTTATATTTAGGCTACAAACAAGTACAATATGCAATTAGAAATGTGATTTAAGGTAGATATTAGGTAAATATTATATTTTCAATATAGTAAGTAGCACAGGGACAGGACTCAGGAGGGCAAGAAATTAGAATAGGAAGGCACTGACAGTCCAGCTCCCGTCCTGCCGTGCTCCTGTCCTGCAGACCCACACACGAGGCTCTGGCCGCTCTGCTTGGCTCCCTTGCACCAAGACATCACACGACAGGCTCGGGCACCGCCTCCACCAGAGCCACCCGATCACACTGTAGCAGGGACTCAGATGGTCTCGGCCAGCTCTGGACTGAGCCAAACATCACAGCCATATTTTTTACTGGCAACTTTTTCCTTTTACTGGCAGGAGAAAATTGCCTGTTTTTTACTGGCTGCCAGTAAAAATACTGATGGTTGGCAACACTGGTTTCTACTCATTATACACATGTTCTGTTTTATATTCATTATATTTGAGATTGATTTTTATCATAAAGTTTTTATTATTTACACACAATACTTGATATCTTGTTCAATGTTTATTGTTTTATATTTTTAGCGCTACATTTTTCACTGATCTTTTGCACTGAATTTTTGTCACATTCTTATGTAGCAGCTGTTCATTTTTCTTCTCTAATTGAGTTAGCGCAGTAATATACCCTATCCACATAATACACCTATTAAGACAACTCACTTGTGCGCACGCAAAGTTTGCGCTTACTGCATTCTGCAGAACGCAACCAAGATGCAGGGTGAGGGACTGCCGGCTGTTAAACATAAAAACTAGTTTGTGCCACAAAAATTTCAGCAAGTTCGGTTTTTGAGATATTGAAATATAAATTCAGATTATGTAACATCAAGTCCCGCCCACTTTGCCCCCAATGTTATTAAAATTTAAAAACAAAGATAGAATTCGTTTGCACTGCATCTGTGCTAATTTGTGCTGCAAAAACAAACGTATGTGCAGGTTTGGTTTCAGAGATATTGTGCATTATAGTTGATGAAACCTCTCCCACATTATTACTAGGGATAAGCCCGGTGTTCGATTCAAACCCATGTTCGAATCGAACATCGGCCATTTGTCCGTGTGTCGAAACCAGAACTTTGTGGGCCGTTCGTATCAAATTCGTGTTATACGAACGGCCCACAATGCACTGCGCCAGTCGCAGTGCATTGCTGGCTGATGATTGGCCAAGTATGCACTGTGACCCCGCATGCTTGGCCAATCACAGCGCCGGCAGCGGGAAGAGGCATAATTGGCCACAGGCAGGATGCCTGTGGCCAATTATAGCTCAGGGGGGTTTAGTACACGCCCCACACTATATAAGGCCGCCAGTGCGGTGGCCTTGTGTAGTGTTGTGCGGCGTTCATAGAGAGCAGGATAGGCAGGGACAGTGTCAATTGTGCTTTATACTTCTTTAGATAGCGCTGTTACAGTGAGTGTAGTGTTCAGGGAGAGAGCAGGATAGGCAGGGACAGTGTCAGCTTTGCTTTGCTTCCTAACCTGTTACAGTGGGTGTAGTGTGCCTCCTGCACACTACACAGCATACACCTGAATCTATCCCCTCATTGCTGGTGTTGTGTAGTAAATTTGTGCAACACAGGCATCTGCCTAATATTCAGTCATGTCATTTACACAGGAAAAAATAAATAGCACTGATTGCCGTATAAATGACAATGGTCCCAAAAATGTGTAAAAAATGTCCGATGTGTCCGCCATAATGTCACAGTCACAATAAAAATTGCTGATCTCCGCCATTACTAGTAAAAAAAAAAAAAATATTAATAAAAATGCTATAAAACTATCCCCTATTTTGTAAACGCTATAACTTTTCCGCAAACCAATCAATAATCGCTAATTGCGATTTTTTTTTACCAAAAATATGTAGAAGAATACGTATCGGCCAAAACTGAGGAATAAAAATGTTTTTTTATATATTTTTGGGGGATATTTATTATAGCAAAAAGTCAAAAAATATTGCATTTTTTTCAAAATTGTCGCTCTATTTTTGTTTATAGCGCAAAAAATAAAAACCGTAGAGGTGATCAAATACCACCAAAAGAAAGCTCTATTTGTGGGGAAAAAAAGAACGCCAATTTTGTTTGGGAGCCACGTCGCACGACCGCGCAATTGTCAGTTAAAGCGACGCAGTGCCGAATCGCAAAAAGGGGCCTGGTCCTTTGGCTGCAAATTGGTCTGAGGGTTAAGTGGTTAAATGGCTTTTTTTCCTTTACAAATGTCATTTTGTGCAGGGACAGTTCTAAACATAGGAAACACATGCCACTTCACAGGCATACTTTAGACACCCCCAGGTACGATATTTAAAGGAATATTTCACTTTTTTTTTTTTTTTTCACTTTATGCATCATTAAAATGACTGCTCCAGAAAAAAACTTCAGTTTTTAAAACTTCTTTTTGCATTGATACATGTCCCCTGGGGCAGGACCCAGGTCCCCAAACCCTTTTTAGGACAATAACATGCATATTGGCCTTTATAAATAGCACTTTAGATTTTGAACGGTCGCGTCCATTGTAATTAATAGGGTTCTAACGCTCGTGCAAACTTTCGGTCGAACCGGGGGGTGTTCGGCTCATCCCTAATTATTACATTTTAAAAAGAATTATACAATTTGTTTGTGCTGCATTTGTGCTGATTTGTACCACAAAAACAAACTTTCTGTTTGTTGTGTTGTTAAGATATTGGACATTCAACGTTAGATTATGTAACCTAAAGCCCCAACCCACTTTGCACATTGCATTATTACATTTCAAAAACAAATATACCAATTTATGCTGCATTGGCAGGAAATGCAAGCATATTGGTGTAGTGTATTTTTTTCAAATAGCACTCTCATTTTGTATCAGAAAGAATGATTATGGGACTCATTTATGCTTTTTAGCCTGGGCTACCCTGAAAACCTAAAATATACCTTTGAAGTTTTTCAGAAGATCTTTCTAGAGCTAGAAGTGGGGAATCTATCTTAAAAAGGTTTACACTTTTACCACTTGCCGACCAGCCACCATCATTATACTGAGGCAGGTCGGCTTTCCTGCACAAACCGATTTAGGTGTACGTCGGTCTTTGCACAGGAGATAGCCATTGTGCGCGCCCGCCACATGCCGTGGGAGTGTGCCCGCGGGTCCGGCGTGTCTCTCCCAGGATGGAGCGAGAGACAGTACACCTACCTAGAGGAGATACAAACCATACCTATATTGTTTACAGTATTTTATTGAGCCTTATGAAGGACGGTGCACTGACGCACCTTATACATGTGAGTACCCTGGCAGGGGAATGGTTTTTAACTTATCTATTAAATTTTGAAAAACGGTATTGCACTATTGTGCCGCGTACACACGTGCGGACTTTTGCCGGCGGACTTAGTCCAGCGGACAATCCCGCCGGACTTTCCAGCTGGGTCCGCTGGACTTTCTGAGCGTGTGGAGTTGCCCACACACGCACGGACTTCTCCGGCGCATAATCCGCCGGCCAAAAGTCCGCGGGACTTTTGAAAATGAACGGACTTGCCCACACACGGAGCAGTCCGTTCATTTAGAACGTAACTTCAGGTTACGTAGCTAGCGTAGGCAGTAAATGCCGCCGCGCTAGCTCTGTGACCTGGCATGGATTTAAAGGGACTCCCCACGCCGGCGTGGGGGTTCCCCCCAAATCCATGTCAGACCCTCATCCGAGCACGCAGCCTGGCAGGCCAGGAAAGGGGTGGGACGAACGAGCGCCCCCCCCCCCCTCCTGAGCCGTACCAGGCCGCGTGCCCTCAACATGGGGGGTGCCCTGGGGGAAAGGGGGGCCGTGCGGCCCCCCCACCCCAAAGCACCTTGTCCCCATGTTGATGAGGACAAGGGCCTCTTCCCGACAACCCTGGCCGTTGGTTGTCGGGGTCTGCGGGCGGGGGCTTATCGGAATCTGAGAGCCCCCTTTTATAAGGGGGCACTCAGATCCCGGCCCCCCACCCTATGTGAATGAGTATGGGGTACGATGTACCCCTACCCATTCACCTAAGGTGTAAAATGTAAAGTACAAAAACACCCACACTTTTGAAAAAATTGTTTATTGCACTGCTCCGGGGGTCTTCTTCCGTCTTGGGGGTCTTCTCGCCGGACTCCCCCGCCATTTACCAAGCTCTTTTACCAAGCGGGGAAGTCCGGCTACCTTCTTCGTCGTCGCCGCCGTCGTCTGGGGGTCTCGATCCGCCTTCGGGGGTCTTCCGGGGGTCTCTTCTGTTCTTGCGGCGGTCGTCGTCTTCCGCGCCGCCGGCGCCTTCTGCTTCTTGTTCTTCTTCTTGTTCTTCTTCTTCTTCCGATGTTGACCCGTCGCTGTCTCTGCCCGGAATACCAGAACCGCGCTGCGCTGGGACTTATATAGGGACATGGGGACAGGGTCACATGCTCATGTCACATGGTGACCCCGCCCCCTTGCGATGTCACAGTCCCAGCATCCTCCGGGACTGTGACATTGCAAGGGGGCGGGGTCACCATGTGACATGAGCATGTGACCCTGTCCCCATGTCCCTATATAAGTTCCAGCGCAGCGCGGTTCTGGCATTCCGGGCAGAGACAGCGACGGGTCAACATCGGAAGAAGAACAAGAAGAAGAACAAGAAGCAGAAGAAGGCGCCGGCGGCGCGGAAGACGACGACCGCCGCAAGAACAGAAGAGACCCCCGGAAGACCCCCGAAGGCGGATCAAGACCCCCAGACGACGGCGGCGACGACGAAGAAGGTAGCCGGACTTCCCCGCTCGGTAAAAGAGCTTGGTAAATGGCGGGGGAGTCTGGCGAGAAGACCCCCAAGACGGAAGAAGACCCCCGGAGCAGTGCAATAAACTATTTTTTCAAAAGTGTGCGTGTTTTTGTACTTTACATTTTACACCTTAGGTGAATGGATAGGGGTACATCGTACCCCATACTCATTCACATAGGGTGGGGGCCGGTATCTGGGGGCCCCCTTATTAAAGGGGGCTCCCAGATTCCGATAAGCCCCCGCCCGCAGACCCCGACAACCAACGGCCAGGGTTGTCGGGAAGAGGCCCTTGTCCTCATCAACATGGGGACAAGGTGCTTTGGGGTGGGGGGGGCCGCACGGCCCCCCTTTCCCCAGGGCACCCCCCATGTTGAGGGCACGCGGCCTGGTACGGCTCAGGAGGGGGGGGGCGCTCGTTCGTCCCCACCCCTTTCCTGGCCTGCCAGGCTGCGTGCTCGGATGAGGGTCTGACATGGATTTGGGGGGAACCCCCACGCCGTTTTTTTCGGCGTGGGGAGTCCCTTTAAATCCATGCCAGCTTACGGAGCTAGCGCGGCGGCATTTACTGCCTAGGCTAGCTACGTAACCTGAAGTCACGTGCTAAATGAACGGACCTGCCGACGAGCGGCAAGTCCGTTCATTTAAAAAGTCCGGCGGACTAGCCTACTAACGGCGGGATTGTCCGCCGGACTGCCAAGTCCAGCGGATAGTTTTAAAACAAAACTTAAAACTTAGTCCGCCGGACTTTTGGCGCCAAAAAGTCCGCCGGCGCCCACACACGAGGGGATTATCCGCTGGACTTCAGTCCAGAGGATAATCCCGCGGGATAGTCCCTTCGTGTGTACGCGGCCTTAGTCTTTTCCTTTTTTCATGCGCCTCTGAGATCATTGCATTGAGGATACTACTGATCCAGTGAAACAGCTGAGAACCCTATAGTGGTTCATATGCGTGTTTTGATTCAGTGTAAAAGCTGGTCACACGCTCTGAGGTGAGCTTATTACCATAAAGGGTTCCCGGATTTCACCTATGCATGATTCAGAGCCACGGTTGGATGTAACAAGCATGTCAATAGTATGATCACCGGAGATCACGTCACCTGCATCTAGTCTCACATCAATCAACATTTTGTGTTTCTTATCACAGCCCAAGACAGGCTGCCACAAAGAACAGTTTTTAATAATATAGAGACACTTGTATGGTTTATGCACTTGCACATTTTCTTATATGTTTTTTATTTATACATGTTTGCTATCACATATGTATGCATTTAGCATTTTTTTCATCTAATATTATTATTATTATTATTATTATTGATATTTTATTTTTTAGTGTGTCATTGTGCATGGCACCTTGTAACTCTAATGCCGCGTACACACGAAGGGACTATCCCGCGGGATTATCCGCGTGACTCAAGTCCACCGGACAATCCCCTCATGTGTGGGCGCCGGCGGACTTTTTGGCGCCAAAAGTCCGGCGGACTAGGTTTTAAGTTTTGTTTTAAAATTGTCCGCTGGACTTGGCAGTCCGGCGGACAATCCCGCCGTTAGTAGGCTAGTCCGCCGGACTTTTGAAATGAACGGACTTGCCGCTCATCGGAAAGTCCGTTCATTTAGCACGTGACTTCAGGTAGACGGAGCTAGCGAAGGCAGTGAATGCCGCCGCGCTAGCCCCGTCACCTGGCATGGATTTAAAGGGAATCCCCACGCCGTAAAAACAGCGTGGGGGTCCCCCCCAAATCCATCTCAGACCCTTATCCGAGCACGCAGCCCGGCAGGCCAGGAAAGGGGTGGGGACGAGCGAGCGCCCCCCCCTCCTGAGCCGTACCAGGCCGCGTGCCCTCAACATGGGGGTTGCCCTGGGGAAAGGGGGGCCGTGCGGCCCCCCCACCCCAAAGCACCTTGTCCCCATGTTGATGAGGACAAGGGCCTCTTCCCGACAACCCTGGCCGTTGGTTGTCGGGGTCTGCGGGTGGGGGCTTATCAGAATCTGTGAGCCCCCTTTTATAAGGGGGCCCTCAGATCCCAGCCCCCCACCCTATGTGAATGAGTATGGGGTACGATGTACCCCTACCCATTCACCTAAGGTGTAAAATGTAAAGTAAAAAAACACACAATTTTGAAAAAATATTTTATTGCACTGCTCCGGGGGTCTTCTTCCGTCTTGGGGGTCTTCTCGCCGGACTCCTCCGCTCTCTTCTGCTCTTTTACCTAGCTCTTTCACGAGCGGAGGAGGCCGGCCACCTTCTTCGTCGTCGACGCCGTCGTCTGGGGGTCTCGATCCGCCTTCGGGGGTCTTCCGGGGTCTCTTCTGTTCTTGCCGCGGTCGTCGTTTTCCGCACCGCCGGCGCCTTCTTCTTCTTCTTCTTCTTCTTCTTGTTCTTCTTCTTCTTCCGATGTTAACCCGTCGCTCTCTTTGGCCGGAATACCAGAGCCGCGCTGTTTCTTGACTTATATAGGGACAAGGGGACAGGGTCACATGCTCATGTCACATGGTGACCCCGCCCCCTTGTGATGTCACAATCCCGGAGGATGCTGGGACTGTGACATCACAGGGGGGCGGGGTCACCATGTGACATGAGCATGTGACCCTGTCCCCTTGTCCCTATATAAGTCCCAGCACAGCGCAGCTCTGGCATTCCGGCCAGAGAGAGCGACGGGTCAACATCGGAAGAAGAAGAAGAAGAACAAGAAACAAGAAGAAGAAGAAGGCGACGCCGGCGGCGCGGAAAACGACAACCGTGGCAAGAACAAAAGAGACCCCGGAAGACCCCCGAAGGCGGATCGAGACCCCCAGACGACGGCGTCGACGACGAAGAAGGTAGCCGGCCTCCTCCGCTCGTGAAAGAGCTAGGTAAAAGAGCATAAGAGAGCGGAGGAGTCCGGCGAGAAGACCCCCAAGATGGAAGAAGACCCCCGGAGCAGTGCAATAAAATATTTTTTCAAAATTGTGTGGTTTTTTACTTTACATTTTACACCTTAGGTGAATGGGTAGGGGTACATCGTACCCCATACTCATTCACATAGGGTGGGGGGGGGGATCTGAGGGCCCCCTTATAAAAGGGGGCTCCCAGATTCCGATAAGCCCCCGCCCGCAGACCCCGACAACCAATGGCCAGGGTTGTCGGGAAGAAGCCCTTGTCCTCATCAACATGGGGGTTGCCCTGGGGAAAGGGGGGCCGTGCGGCCCCCCCACCCCAAAGCACCTTGTCCCCATGTTGATGAGGACAAGGGCCTCTTCCCGACAACCCTGGCCGTTGGTTGTCGGGGTCTGCGGGTGGGGGCTTATCAGAATCTGTGAGCCCCCTTTTATAAGGGGGCCCTCAGATCCCAGCCCCCCACCCTATGTGAATGAGTATGGGGTACGATGTACCCCTACCCATTCACCTAAGGTGTAAAATGTAAAGTAAAAAAACACACAATTTTGAAAAAATATTTTATTGCACTGCTCCGGGGGTCTTCTTCCGTCTTGGGGGTCTTCTCGCCGGACTCCTCCGCTCTCTTCTGCTCTTTTACCTAGCTCTTTCACGAGCGGAGGAGGCCGGCCACCTTCTTCGTCGTCGACGCCGTCGTCTGGGGGTCTCGATCCGCCTTCGGGGGTCTTCCGGGGTCTCTTCTGTTCTTGCCGCGGTCGTCGTTTTCCGCACCGCCGGCGCCTTCTTCTTCTTCTTCTTCTTCTTCTTGTTCTTCTTCTTCTTCCGATGTTAACCCGTCGCTCTCTTTGGCCGGAATACCAGAGCCGCGCTGTTTCTTGACTTATATAGGGACAAGGGGACAGGGTCACATGCTCATGTCACATGGTGACCCCGCCCCCTTGTGATGTCACAATCCCGGAGGATGCTGGGACTGTGACATCACAGGGGGGCGGGGTCACCATGTGACATGAGCATGTGACCCTGTCCCCTTGTCCCTATATAAGTCCCAGCACAGCGCAGCTCTGGCATTCCGGCCAGAGAGAGCGACGGGTCAACATCGGAAGAAGAAGAAGAAGAACAAGAACAAGAAGAAGAAGAAGGCGACGCCGGCGGCGCGGAAAACGACAACCGCGGCAAGAACAAAAGAGACCCCGGAAGACCCCCGAAGGCGGATCGAGACCCCAGACGACGGCGTCGACGACGAAGAAGGTAGCCGGCCTCCTCCGCTCGTGAAAGAGCTAGGTAAAAGAGCATAAGAGAGCGGAGGAGTCCGGCGAGAAGACCCCCAAGATGGAAGAAGACCCCCTGAGCAGTGCAATAAAATATTTTTTCAAAATTGTGTGGTTTTTTACTTTACATTTTACACCTTAGGTGAATGGGTAGGGGTACATCGTACCCCATACTCATTCACATAGGGTGGGGGGCCGGGATCTGAGGGCCCCCTTATAAAAGGGGGCTCCCAGATTCCGATAAGCCCCCGCCCGCAGACCCCGACAACCAATGGCCAGGGTTGTCGGGAAGAAGCCCTTGTCCTCATCAACATGGGGACAAGGTGCTTTGGGGTGGGGGGACGCACGGCCCCCCTTTCCCCAGGGCACCCCCCATGTTGAGGGCACGCGGCCTGGTACGGCTCAGGAGGGGGGGGGGCGCTTGCTCGTCCCCACCCCTTTCCTGGCCTGCCGGGCTGCGTGCTCGGATAAGGGTCTGAGATGGATTTGGGGGGGACCCCCACGCCGTTTTTTCGGCGTGGGGAGTCCCTTTAAATCCATGCCAGGTGACGGGGCTAGCGCGGCAGCATTCACTGCCTTCGCTAGCTCCGTCTACCTGCAGTTACGTTCTAAATGAACGGACTGCTCCGTGTGTGGGCAATTCTGTTCATTTTTAAAAGTCCTGCGGACTTTGTCCAGCGGATTGTCCGCCGGAGAAGTCCGGGCGTGTGTGGGCAAGTCACAGGCTCGGAAGTCCGGCCGTGTGTGGGGAAGTCCCGCCGGACTAGGTCCAGCGGACAATCCGCCGGACTAGGTCCGGCGGACAAAGTCCGAACGTGTGTACGCGGCATAAGTGGTCCATATAACCTCACAGAGTTTTTTTGGCACAATTGGCACTTGTGCACTTTATATCTAGGTGTACGTTTTAGTTGTGCGTTTACAAATTTTGTGCACATTATTTGTTTTGCTATATTTTGCACTTGCACTTTTACACCAGTTGTATGTTTACTATTTTATGCACATGATTATATTCTTGTGGATCTATAACTATAGATTAAGATACAGATTATTTAGTGCATAGCCATTCCAGCGCAGCATATATTTATATTTATTTTTGTTTTATTGTGCACAAACGTATGAGACGTGTTTAACGTTTGCAGCTTGATAGTGGAAGATTGGTAGGGGGTTCTTTAAGGCTCGCAGTATTTTGTTGTTTTGTAAAAATTCGTAATTCGTACGAATTTTTCGAAATTCGTACGAATTTACGAATCTGTAATACGAATTTTTTTTTTTTGTACGAATTCCGTACGGAATACGAAATTCTTTTTACGAATTTCGTCGCCGAATGTATTCGAATGAATTCGAATGGATTCGAATGTTTTCGAATGACAAAGTGTCATTTTTGCAGGAAAATTTTCGTTTACGAATTTCAGCTCCAAATTATTCGAATCCAACTACCAATATCAAATTTCAACTAAATCAAACGAAATTATTATAGCAGATATAACGAATGAATTCGAATGCATTCGAATGAATTCGAATGAATTCGAATGATTCGAATGACAAAGTGTCATTTTTGCAGAAAAAAAAGCTATTTAAAAAACAGTCATTCATTGATATAAAATTAAAAAAAAAGCGTAGGGGTCCCCCCAAATTCAATAACAAGGCCCTTCAGGTATGGTATGGATATTAAGGGGGACCAAAGCCAAAAAAAAAAAAAAAAATGGCGTGGGGTCCCCCCCAAATATCCATACCAGACCCTTCAGGTCTGGGATGGATTTTAAGGGGAACCCCGGCCAAAAAAAAAAAAAAAAATGGCGTGGGGTCCCCCTCAAAATCCATACCAGACCCTTTATCCGAGCACGCAACCTGGCAGGCCGCAGGAAAGGAGGGGGGGACGAGAGCGGCCCCCCCTCCCGCCTGAACCGTACCAGGCCACATGCCCTCAACATTGGGAGGGTGCTTTGGGGTCCCCCCCAAAGCACCTTGTCCCCATGTTGATGAGGACAAGGGCCTCATCCCCACAACCCTGGCCGGTGGTTGTGGGGGTCTGCGGGCGGGGGGCTTATCGGAATCTGGAAGCCCCCTTTAACAAGGGGACCCCCAGATCCCCCCCCCCCTGTGTGAAATGGTAAGGGGGTACAAAAGTACCCCTACCATTTCACCAAAAAAGTGGCAAAAATGGTAAAAATGACAGGAGACGGTCTTTGACAATTCCTTTATTAAAATCTTCTTTCTTCTGGTCTTCCTTTCTTCATCTTCTCCTTCCGTCATCTTCTTCCATCGTCTTCTTCCATCGATTCGCTTCTTCTTCCTCCGGTCTTCTCGTCCTTCTCGTCCGGCGTCGTACTTCTCTGCCGGCATCGTCGTCTCTTCTCGCAGGCCGCTCCTCGCAATGGGAGGCTCCCGCTCTGTGAGGCTCCGCTCCGGGTGACAGGTCTTTTATAACGAAGGCACCTGGTGACCCCGCCCCCTCTGACGCACGGGGACGTCATGTGGAATTCCCTATGGCTTTCCCCATGACGTCAGAGGGGGGGCGGGGTCACCAGGTGCCTTCGTTATACAAGACCTGTCACCCGGAGCGGAGCCTCACAGAGCGGGAGCCTCCCATTGCGAGGAGCGGCCTGCGAGAAGAGACGACGATGCCGGACGAGAAGGACGACGCCGGACGAGAAGGACGACGCCGGACGAGAAGGACGAGAAGACCGGAGGAAGAAGAAGCGAATCGAAGGAAGAAGATGGAAGAAGATGCCGGAAGGAGAAGATGAAGAAACCGAAGGATGAAGAAAGAAGAAAGAAGATTTTAATAAAGGAATTGTCAAAGACCGTCTCCTGTCATTTTTACCATTTTTGCCACTTTTTTGGTGAAATGGTAGGGGAACTTTTGTACCCCCTTACCATTTCACACAGGGGGGGGGGGCGGGATCTGGGGGTCCCCTTGTTAAAGGGGGCTTCCAGATTCCGATAAGCCCCCCGCCCGCAGACCCCCACAACCACCGGGCACGGTTGTGGGGATGAGGCCCTTGTCCTCATCAACATGGGGACAAGGTGCTTTGGGGGGGACCCCAAAGCACCCTCCCAATGTTGAGGGCATGTGGCCTGGTACGGTTCAGGTGGGAGGGTGGGCGCTCTCGTCCCCCCCTCCTTTCCTGCGGCCTGCCAGGTTGCGTGCTCGGATAAGGGTCTGGTATGGATTTTATGGGGGACCCCACGCCATTTTTTTGGCTAGGGTTCCCCTTAAAATCCATCCCAGACCTCAAGGGTCTGATATGGATTTTGAGGGGGACCCTACGCCATTTTTTTTTTATTTTTTTGGCTGGGGTCCCCCTTAATATCCATCCCAGACCTGAAGGGCCTGGTTATTGAATTTGGGGGGACCCCTACGCTTTTTTTTATCAATGACTTCAATGAATGACTGTTCTCTGTATTACGGATCCAACAATTCATTTGCCGGCAATAGCTGCGAGTGATTTTAAATAGTTTTTTTTTCCTGCAAAAATGACACTGTGCGGGAACATTTCTCTATATTAGATATACTGAATCTCGAAGCATTCAAAGCATTCGTTATATCCGCTATTATAATTTCTTTCATGTTAGTTGAAATTAGATATTTGTTAGTTGTTGTATTCGAATTGTTCTCTGTATTACGGGAATCGGCAATTAGCCGCGAGTGATTTTAAATGTCTTTTTTTCCTGCAAAAATGACACATTGTACAGAGAGAGTTCTAAACACGGGAAACATGACCCCATTCATAGACATACTATAGAGTATATAGTATCTATGAAGGGGTCATGTTTCCCGTGCTTAGAACTCTCTCTGTACAATGTGTCATTTTTTGCAGGAAAAAAAAAAACATTTAAAATCACTCGCGGCTAATTGCCGATTCCCGTAATACAGAGAACAATTCGAATACAACAACTAACAAATATGTAATTTCAACTAACATGAAAGAAATTATAATAGCGGATATAACGAATGCTTCGAATGCTTCGAATGCTTCGAGATTCAGTATATCTAATATAGAGAACTGTCTCTGTGTGTACAATGTGTCATTTTTGCAGGAAAAAAAAACTATTTAAAATCACTCGCGGCTATTTGCCGGCAAATGAATTGTCGGATCCGTAATACAGAGAACAGTCATTCATTGAAGTCATTGATAAAAAAATGCGTAGGGGTCCCCCCAAATTCAATAACCAGGCCCTTCAGGTCTGGGATGGATATTAAGGGGGACCCCAGCCAAAAAAATAAAAAAAAAATGGCGTAGGGTCCCCCTCAAAATCCATATCAGACCCTAGAGGTCTGGGATGGATTTTAAGGGGAACCCTAGCCAAAAAAAATGGCGTGGGGTCCCCCATAAAATCCATACCAGACCCTTTATCCGAGCACGCAACCTGGCAGGCCGCAGGAAAGGAGGGGGGGACGAGAGCGCCCCCCCTCCCGCCTGAACCGTACCAGGCCACATGCCCTCAACATTGGGAGGATGCTTTGGGGGTCTGAGACCCCTAAAGCACCTTGTCCCCATGTTGATGAGGACAAGGGCCTCTTCCCCACAACCGTGCCCGGTGGTTGTGGGGGTCTGCGGGCGGGGGGCTTATCGGAATCTGGAAGCCCCCTTTAACAAGGGGACCCCCAGATCCCCCCCCCCCCCTGTGTGAATTGGTAAGGGGGTACAAAAGTACCCCTACCATTTCACCAAAAAAGTGGCAAAAATGGTAAAAATGACAGGAGACGGTCTTTGACAATTCCTTTATTAAAATCTTCTTTCTTCTTTCTTCATCTTCTCTTCCGTCATCTTCTTCCATCTTCTTCCATCTTCTTCCATCTTCTTCTTCCTTCGATTCGCTTCTTCTTCCTCCGGTCTTCTCGTCCTTCTCGTCCGGCGTCGTCCTTCTCGTCCGGCATCGTCGTCTCTTCTCGCAGGCCGCTCCTCGCAATGGGAGGCTCCCGCTCTGTGAGGCTTCGCTCCGGGTGACAGGTCTTGTATAACGAAGGCACCTGGTGACCCCGCCCCCCCTCTGACGTCATGGGGAAAGCCATAGGGAATTCCACATGACGTCCCCGTGCGTCAGAGGGGGCGGGGTCACCAGGTGCCTTCGTTATAAAAGACCTGTCACCCGGAGCGGAGCCTCACAGAGCGGGAGCCTCCCATTGCGAGGAGCGGCCTGCGAGAAGAGACGACGATGCCGGACGAGAAGGACGACGCCGGACGAGAAGGACGAGAAGACCGGAGGAAGAAGAAGCGAATCGAAGGAAGAAGAAGATGGAAGAAGATGACGGAAGGAGAAGATGAAGAAAGGAAGACCAGAAGAAAGAAGAAAGAAGATTTTAATAAAGGAATTGTCAAAGACTGTCTCCTGTCATTTTTACCATTTTTGCCACTTTTTTGGTGAAATGGTAGGGGTACTTTTGTACCCCCTTACCAATTCACACAGGGGGGGGGGCGGGATCTGGGGGTCCCCTTGTTAAAGGGGGCTTCCAGATTCCGATAAGCCCCCCGCCCGCAGACCCCCACAACCACCGGCCAGGGTTGTGGGGATGAGGCCCTTGTCCTCATCAACATGGGGACAAGGTGCTTTGGGGGGGACCCCAAAGCACCCTCCCAATGTTGAGGGCATGTGGCCTGGTACGGTTCAGGCGGGAGGGGGGGCCGCTCTCGTCCCCCCCTCCTTTCCTGCGGCCTGCCAGGTTGCGTGCTCGGATAAAGGGTCTGGTATGGATTTTGAGGGGGACCCCACGCCATTTTTTTATTTTTTTTTGGCCGGGGTTCCCCTTAAAATCCATCCCAGACCTGAAGGGTCTGGTATGGATATTTGGGGGGGACCCCACGCCATTTTTTTTTTTTTTTTTTTGGCTGGGGTCCCCCTTAATATACATACCAGACCTGAAGGGCCTGGTTATTGAATTTGGGGGGACCCCTTGCTTTTTTTTTATATCTGCAAAAATGACAAATTGTCATTCGAATTCATTCGATTTCATTCGTTATATCTGCTATAATAATTTCGTTCAAATTAGTTGAAATTCGATATTGGTAGTTGGATTTACTAACGTTTCGTAACTATTCATAACGATTCGTAACGATTCGTAACGATTCGTAACGATTCGTAACGATTCGTAAAAAAAATAACGATTCGTAACGATTCGTAACGATTCGAAAATTGAAATTGAAATTCGATATTTGTATATGGATTCGAATTGTTCTCTGTGTTATGACAACCAACAATTCATGACCGCGCAATTGTCAGTTAAAGCGACGCAGTGCTGTAACGCAAAAAATTGCCTGGTCATTACTTCTTCTGGGGCTGAAGTGGTTAAAGTGCAAATTACTTTCCTAAAAAAAAAAATTAATATTCGTCCGAATTTCGTATTTCGTACGAATTCGAACGGAATTTCGTACACGAATTACGAATTACGCTTTTTTTTATATACGAAACGGGACGAAACGCAAAACGAAACAAATTTTTTGACAGTTCCCATGTCTACCACGAAGCCAATGTGAGTGCTTGCGGTCGGGATCACCGATGGGTTCCCGCGATTGCTCGGGGCACACGGAGAAGCGGGATCTGTGTGTGTAAACACACAGTTTCCGGTTCTCTGAGGGGAGAACAGACAGATCGTCTGTTCATACAGAGTATGCATTTTTATAGCACTGATTGCTGTATTAATGACAATGGTCCCAAAAATGTGTCTAAAATTTCCGATGTGTCTGCCATAATGTTGCAGTCCCGATAAAAAATCACAGATCGCCACCATTACTAATAAAAAAAAAATTATTAATAAAAATGCCATAAAACTATCCCCTATTTTGTAAACGCTATAACTTTTGCGCAAACCAATCAATAGCTTATTGCGATTTTTATTTTTATTTTTTTTTACCAAAAATATGTAGAATAATACGTATCTGCCTAAACTGAGGGAAAAAAAGTATTTTTATAAATTTTTGGGGGGATATTTATTATAGCTCTTTTTTTGTTTATAGCGCAAAAAATAAAAACCGCAGGGGCGATCAAATACCACCAAAAGAAAGCTTGATTTGTGGGAAAAAAAGGACGTCAATTTTGTTTGGGAGCCACGTCGCACGACCGTGCAATTGTCAGTTAAAGCGACGCAGTGCCAAATCGCTAAAAGTGTTCTGGTCTTAAGCCAGCAAAATGGTCCGGTCTGAAAGTGGTTAAGGTCATTTTTAGATGATAGGTAATTTTGATCTTTCTTTCCATAACTAGATCACCTATGACTAGTAAAAATCTTATACTGTTTAACAATTTCTACATTACTTATTTTAAAGCCCCTTAGCAGTTATGGAGGGTCTTCAACATCATTGTGGAAATCCATCCCTGGACTCATTAATACTTCATAAATCCTTTGCTGTAAAATCAGCAATTCAAGTACTTAGAATTAAAAATTTATTAAAATAAATATTGTATAATTTCCCTCCAGGACTGCATGATGGCAGTGGCGCATCCATGATGATTGTTGACGTCTAACTTATTTTATCATCGGTACATTTATTTAAAGCTTTAAATGTCTTTTTTAACAAGGTATTTTCATTTTTATGAGCTAGCCTTATAAAAGATCTTTAAAATCACTTGGCATGCACATTTATTATTTAATATATTCAGCTACCTATGGGCTGTATAGTTACTTAGTTAGTCAGGTTGAAAAAAGACACAAGTCCATCTAGTTCAACCATAAAATAAATAAATAAAATAAAAAATATCATACAATCCCATATACCCAATCCTCTACCTACAGTTGATACAGAGGAAGGCGAACCCCCACCAGAAAAGCAGGATCCAATTAGCTACAGCAGGGAAAAAAATTCCTTCCTGATCCCAGAGAGGCAATCGGATTTTCCATGGATCAACTTTGCCCAGTACCCAGTTATATTATGTACATTTAGGCATGAATCCAGGCCTTTCCTAAAGCAATCTACTGAGCTGGCCAGAACCACCTCTGGAGGGAGTCTATTCCACATTTTCAAAAACAGAAACAAGCAGCACCAACCTAAGTGCAGTAATATAACACACGTTTAATTGATCGTAGTAGAAATACACTCACTCTGTGTTGTGTAAAAACAGCCATATCATGATGAAACCACACTATCCAACAAAGTAACAAATCTAAATGTAAACCACTCGACGGAAAAAACACTCAGCTCCTTAAACAAAGCGTTACTACAAACAGCAGACGCAGTCGCTCCGAAACGCAGAACACTCATCCGCAAGAGAAATTCTGGATGGTTTAATGGAACTCTTAAGCCCCATACACACGCGCGGATTATCCGAGGACCAGGTCCGTCAGACCATGTCCGTCATACTTTGTCTGATGTTGGTTTTGCGTACACACGGTCGGACAAAGTTGTCGGAAAATCCGATCATTCTGAACGTGGTGACGTTTGTTGCCTACGACGGGACTACGTAGAGGCTAGTAGCCAATAGCTTTGGTCTTGTAATGTGATCTGAGCATGCGTAGCACTTTGTCCGGTCGGAATTCCGATCGTTTGTATGGGGCTTTACTCTACTGAAGCAGGAACGCAGAAGAGCTGAAAGAGCCTGGAGAAGAAACTCTTTGAAGGAAAACCACACAAACTACAATACTCTCACAATGAAATATCACAAAGCTATCTTCAAAGCTAAAAAAGAACACTTCTCAAACACCATCACAAAAGCCCTAAACCGCCCTCGTGAACTATTCAAACTAGTCGCCCAGACTATGAACCCTACCTGCTTAGAGCCCCCTACTAACGAAACTAAAGAATTTTGCAACGAGTTATCTGATTTTTTTATCGACAAAATCGACAGCATTCGGGAAAAAATCCAACAGAAAAATACAATCGACCACATCCAAAAAGAGGAAACCGATTCAAACAACATTCAACATTCAAAACCACCGAACTTTTCGCTGACCCCGATCGCCATAGACACCACAAAAAACATCATCAGAAGCCTCCGGGACAGCACATCACCCAATGATATCATCCCCACAAAACTTCTGAAAGAATGCTCTGACATCTTGGCACCTACTATAACACTACTCATTAATCAGTCATTCAAAGAAGGAATTGTTCCTAACTCCCTCAAACAAGGCATAGTCAAACCCCTCCTAAAGAAACCCAACTTGGATCCAAGAAACCCTAACCACTGAAGACCGATAACTAGCCTGAGCACCATCTCCAAGATTATGGAGAAAGTAGTGGTACAACAGCTACAACTCCATCTGGACACACACAATCTCCTGGACCCTCTGCAATCAGGCTTCCGCCCGGGCCATGGCACAGAAACAGCACTCCTCAAAATATGGGACGATGCCTTGGAAGCAGCAGATGATGGAGAATCATGTCTCCTGGTACTCCTGGACCCGAGTGCAGCGTTTGACACACTGGATCACAGCACTTTACTCACCCGCCTCAAAGAAGTAGCAGGAGTCACAGATTCAGACTTACTATGGTTCACTTCCTTCTTAGGAAATCGGTCACAGACAGTGAAACTTGGAGCCTTCACCAGTGAATCTCGCGCAGTCTCCTATGGAGTCCCTCAAGAATCACCTTTATCACCCGTGCTCTTTAACATTTACATCCGTCCACTTCTTAAAATCATCAGAAAATCTGACCTATGCTTCCACTCATACGCAGATGATACTCAACTCTACCTTCGGATCCCCGGACAAAAAGACCAATATCAGGAATTGGAAAAATGCCTCGCATCAATAGACGACTGGATGTCCACAAGCTCACTCAAACTTAATGGAACCAAAACAGAACTCCTTCTCCTAAATGCAAACAGGAAAACTAATTCTACAACACCATGGACTCCGCCCACCATCCTTGGACAGACCATCCCCTAAGCTTAAAAGCCAAAAGTCTCGGAGTCACTTTCGATTCAGAAATGTCAATGGATGCACAAATAGGATCAGTAGTCAGCGGATCCTACCATCTTCTACGCCTGCTGCGTAGACTCATCCCCTTCATTCCAGAAAAGGACAAAGCCATAGTGGTAGGAACAATCATCAACTCTCGACTCGACTATGCAAACTCCCTCTACATAGGACTACCTAAATTCCAGATTGCACGACTACAAGTCGTTCAAAACACGGCAGCAAGACTAGTCACAGGAAAAAAACCATGGGAATCGATCTCCCCCTCCCTGAGGACCCTCCATTGGCTAACTGTAAAGGATCGTATAACATTCAAGACCCTCTGCCTGACCCACAAATGCACACAAGGAGATGCTCCTCTATACTTATGCGAAAAAATACAACACTACACTCCCAATCGCAACCTCCGATCTAACGACCAAAATCTCCTCCTCGTCCCCAAGTCCCGGTACAAATCAAGGGGAGAAAGAAGATTTGCAGTCCAAGGACCACGGCTATGGAACGCTCTACCTACGAACATCCGCTTAGAAAAAGACCATCGGGCCTTCAGGAAAAAACTTAAGACCCACCTCTTCTAAGAAGGAATCAACCCAGTTCGGATCAAGCGCCTCGAGGCGATTCAGTTCGCAGTCAAGCGCCTCATGGTGATTCAGTTCGCAGTTGCAGCGCTATACAAATCTTTCATTCATTCATTCATTCATGTGTAAAAAATAAGATAAACATATATCCTATAGAAAAAAACACATAAAAACATGGAACATAGAACATGTAACATAAATAATGGGGACAAATTCTATGACAATTATATATATATATATATAAGATAATTGTGTATATATATTATATATTAATTGTATAAGGACATGTAAGAAAATATATATACACATAAAATATATCTATCAGAAAATAGGTATATCAAAATTATGGAAATTCAGACTATACTGACCCTGTGAAGCAATATGATAAAAAATATATAAATTAATAAATTAGTATTGTAATGTTGATATGGGAAAAAACAAAGGGGGAGCTGGGTGGGGGGGGGGGGAGAAAAGAAGGGAGCTTATATTGGAAATAAGAAATATATATATATAAATATATACTTATATGCATACATATGTACATATGTAGCTGTATACTCAAGGGAAATTTATAGGACTGAACTCATTTCTATATCTTCATTCAGGCCCCCTGGTGCAAGGGCATCAAGGGTGTATAGCCAAAATGTTTCCCTCTCACAGAGACGCTTGAAGCGCTCTGCGATAGGGAGAGACCCAGACACCTGCTCGATGACCCACACCTGCATACCTCCAGTCTAGGGATTGTTAGATTGAGGTTTTCCTCTACCGATCTGCGATGTTCACCAAACCTTTTTCTGAGTGTCCGGATAGTGCGGCCAATGTAAAGTAGGCCACAGGGACAACGAATACTGTATATTACAAAGTCTGAGGAACAATTAAAAAATTCTCTAAGTTGGTAAGTATTACCTTTTGTAGTGAAAGTCTTTTGGCGGTGGGGCACAAATTTGCAGGTTACACATTTTAGCTTTTTGCATTGATACATGCCATTCAGTGAGAGGAAAGTCCTGGACAACCTGGGTTTGTTGTGTATGCATTTCAATTTACTCGGAGCAATGAGGCTTTTGATGTTTCTAGCTTTACAATATGTAATCTTAGGAGCAATGGTGATGGATGATTTTAGCAAAGGATCCTCCAAAAGGATCCCCCAATGTTTGCAGACAATTCCTTCCATTTTTTTATGCTGAGAATGAAATTGAGTGATGAATCTAGTAGTATGGAGTTGGGAAGAAGCAGTAGCTTGAATCTCTGGTTCTGTACGTGGAGAAGATTTACAACAGGCGGTGTTAGACTTAGCATCCAGAAAATTGACATATGCTTCTTCTATTAAAGCTGAGGGCTACCCTTTGTCCTCAAACTTTGTTTTTAACAAATTTCCCTGTCCGATGTAATCAGAATTACGAGTGCAGTTTTGGTTTAGACGGTTGAATTTACTTTTTTGGGATATTAGATATCCATCTCGGGTGGTGACAACTTTGGTAGTGTAAATATGAATTGCCTGCCTTAGGCTTGATGTAATTTTTTGCAAAAATGGTGTTGTCAGTATGACAAAGTTTGAGATCTAGGAAAGCCAAACTGTCTGGGTTACAGACAGACGAAAAAGAAAGGCCTAAGTCGTTGGAATTGCAATAGGCCACAAAGTCATCTACAGGTGGTCCGGTCCTGTCCCATATGATGATGATGTCATCTATATAGCGACCTATATAGATTATGTATTCAGAAAATGGGTTATTATTCCATATAAACAAATGTTCCCAGAGTCCCATCGTTAAATTTGCGTAACTGGGCGCAAAATTGGCTCCCATGGCTGTCCCTTGAGTTTTCAGATAGAATTTGTCATCAAATGAAAAATAATTATGGGTTAGGCAAAAATTTGTTGAATCTAAAATAAAATCTGCCTGCCTGGGTTTAATGAGTGGGTCTAGGGATAAAAAATGTCTAACAGCTCAAAGACCAACATTATGGGGAATTGATGTATATAGAGAGTTTACGTCAAGTGACACCCACAGATATGTGGGTTCCCAAGCATAAGTTGATAAAGGTTACAATAAGTGATCGATATATACAGAAAAAAAGCTGGTAACACTCTCCATTGCGGCTACAATGGGTCGCCCTGGGGGATTTTGCGGATCTTTATGTATTTTTGGGAGATGATAAAGGTAGGGGGTATTATAATATGCTCTAGATAGAAAGGATGCTTCGGCTTTGGTGATAATATGATCTTTAAGGGCTTGTTCTTCAAGTGTTTCAGCTTCCAAGGAAAAGTATCTGGGATGATAGCATCTTCATCGACATTATAAAGTTCCTCCAAAATCGCTAGGCAAGGATCGTCTGGGTCATCATCAGGTATGGGTGGAAATATAGTATTGTCAATGGGCTCTGAGCTGTCAGAAAGATTTCTGTTTTTGTATTCCTCTCCAAGGTGTCTTCTGCCCTTCAGCGTGCTGCCTCCTGCCTTGTGCTAGTAACTTTCTCCCTGGGGTCATACACCCAGGCTACAGACATTCACAATAATCCCATTTACATCAGGAGTTATCTATTAAAAAACTGGTTACTGGCTCGCTGCTGTCTTTTTTAATAGAATCTGATCCCTGGACAGTATTTTAACCATTCCCCTTCCCTTCCCCCCTGTCCCACCCCCTTTAAAATATACCTATGCACACAGTTTTTTGTCTTTTAGAGCAACAAAAAAAAAAATTTTTATTCCACACAAGAAACCTTTCCATATTTGGAGATGAAATCTCTTTGCCTCTAGACGTAAAGAGTGCCCCCTTTTCCTCAGTGTTGACCGTAAAGTGAATAACTCAACACCAAGTTCACTATATGGACCCCTTATATATTTATACATGGTGATCATAGCTCCCCTTAATCTCCTTTTCTCAAGAGTGAATACATTCAGTTCCTTTAATCTTTCCTCATAGCTGAGCTCCTCCATGCCTCTTATCATTTTGGTTGCCCTTCTCTGCACTTTCTCCAGTTCCCGATATCCTTTTTGAGAACTGGTGCCCAAAACTGAACTGCATAGCACTTGTATAGCACTGGTTTATCTCAGCAAACAGAGAAAAAGTAGGAACTGGTGATGTCCATTGATTCAGACCAGTGCCCAGAAAAAACACCCTGAAAACTGGGAATAGCAACCACTACACACAAAGTTGAAATTGAAAGTGAGGACAAGGTTCTTTTAACACTTTTAACCTTCCAGCAAACTTTCTCCTTATTTATTGATACTGTATCTACAGTATTTTCCACATAAAGTTAAAGCCCATTTCCAAGGAAAGGAAATATGCTCCCTTGCAATGAGAGGATAACAAGGTCTACAAGGCTGCAAAAAGTCCTGCAAAGGAAAAGGAAATATGCTCCTTTACAATAGGGACCGCAAGGTCTAGGGGGCTGCAAAAGGTCTAGGTCTGGGGGAGGGCATCAGCACCTATAATCTGGTAGTGGACTGTCCCTCGGCATCCTCACATCCACTGCAGGGCTATGTCTATCTGTCTAATTAACTCAATGCTTATTAGGACACATGAAAATAATTATTTTCAATGTAGGCACATATGGTAACTTTTTTGGTACATATGGAACAGTTTAAAGTGGAAGTAAACCCTCCTATCGTTTTCAGCCAAGGAAGCTGCCATCTTTGCCTCTGTTTAATCTTCAACTGCCACAGTGCTGCACATGTGATCCGTTATGACACCAGCCATTGGATGGTTTGACTGTTTGTTTGAGAGCACAGCCAGTGTGCAGTTAGCATTCACGGCATGCCTTTTTTTTTTTAGACTGTTAAATCAATGGGTTTACTTCCGCTTTAAATACTCTGTCAAGAGAGTCCCGGAGCAGAAGGAGAGAAAAGCATTGGCGTAGGGACTGCATGACAGGTGGGGACAGCACAGTCATGGTTGTGGAGAGAAAAAGTTGTCCCCTTTAAAAAAAGGGGAGGGGCCGAAGCAGGGGAGGCGCTTGGTTAGGAAGTTAGGAAAAAGAAATGTGAGTGAGGTCATCAGTGAGCGACGGAGGAGAAGATTCCCACCCATCCTCCCGAGTATGGTTAATTATGATAGGGGCTGTAAGGACAGCCCGGGCAGTGGTTGGGTCTTTGGAGGAAGAGAATATGGTAGTTATATGCATATATAACATGGTTGGTACCCATCTGTGGGATGGGGGTTAACATGGTTGGTACCCATCTGTGGTATGGGGATAACATGGTTGGTACCCATCTGTGGGATGGGGGTTAACATGGTTGGTACCCATCTGTGGGATGGGGGTTAACATGGTTGGTACCCATCTGTGTGATGGGGGTTAACATGATTGGTACCCATCTGTGCGATGGGGGTTAACATGGTTGGTACCCATCTGTGGGATGGGGTTAACATGGTTGGTACCCATCTGTGGGATGGGGTTAACATGGTTGGTACCCATCTGTGGATGGGGGTTATCAGGTACCTTCCGGTTAACGAGGGGTTAACCAGGAAGGGGTTAACTGCGAAAGTTGAGTACTGTCTCCGGGTCTGGGGGCTTGCGACCGGAGGCCTAAAGTTTAAAGAAGTTTGGCGCAGTGACCAGTGGGGTGGGGTTCCCTGAGAAGACCCCAAAAGTACATAAAGTTGGTAAAGAGTTATTTAAAATGTTTTTTATTTAATTTTAAGGTAATTGTTAATAAAAGGCCGTCAAGGCCATTTACTCCAAAATCTTGTCATGTCATTTGTGAGGGGATTTGGAGGGGTTAGATATTATGTTTAATGGATGGCTTAAGGGACTGTGGGTTAGGTCCTTCACATGTCATGTAATAATTCATATAACTCTGTTGGGAAGATTTTATTCTCCCTTCCTATGTGGTCACTGTTATAAGGAATGAGAGGTGATCTGCCCAACAAGGACACAGTAAACATTAAAAACCTGAAAGTTTTAACTGTATTCTTCTCTTTTCAGAATACAGTTGACTGGCTTATGTTATATAAAGTATAAGCATCTCACAGTATCTCACAAATCCCACACATGCCCTTAATGCAAATGTTTTCTATAAAATTACATTTATTCTGCAAACCACAGACCATAAACAAAGCATCAAAATATAACAGCATAGTCATAGCAACCAGCTGGACTATAGCTTTTACTTATGTGGGTAAAGAAAGAAAACAAGTGGCATGGAATACAAAAATGTCGCTCCAGCTCTAGCATTTGCAAAGATGTATTTTAGGTTGAGTTGACATGACTGTAGATCCTGACTTAATGGATGCTTAAAATACTAGCACAATACACAGCAGAATGTTTGGCAGAGTATTATTTCGTTATCTAACAATATAGAGTCAGTCAATAACAAACTCCTATTTTAGTTTTCTATAGATATTGGGCCTAGATTACACTTGCTGCTGGGGGGGGGCATAAAAATAGGTGGTTACGCTAGTTTTATTGTCCCCCATCACCCCCTTAAGCTGCAAAGGCAGCCAGATGGGTTTGTACACATGCCGCATATCTACAGCAAAAATGATATCCTGCCCACTTTACGTGACCCATTCAAGTGACCCACTCAATAACCCTGCAACGGCATGCAATGTACCTATTTGCAGAGCAGTGGTGAGGGCTTTTGAGGGCCATAACAGGCAGCGATGAGGTGACATATCACCTCCCAGTCACCTTCCCTTTGAATAGATTTTCACTGGAACGGCAAGGGCTGCCACATGTTCAAAACAAGTCTTTAGAAAGTTGAACCACCAGCCAAGTTCTTAAATCTCCCAGGGACTCTATGAGTTATCTGCATTTTTGTTCCTGGGTCTGTATCCCTTCTGTGACCTTTATGAGGGTATGTCCCACTTCCTGATTTTTTTTTTTTATTGTAAATTATAGAGAATGCGGGAGAATGAGCTGGCACATGCAAACATGGATGTTGACACCTAAACCTACCAGGTGGACAGGAACAGAATTGAAAACTATGGTAGGGAGATTCACTGCTGAAGTATCCAAAAAATATAAAAACCATGGGTTGACCCAGTCCACCAAGCTCCACTGACAACTTTTTGGGTACTGACATTGCTAATATGTGCAGCCACCAGATGCCTATCGGCATAGGTGTGCACACCGGGTGTGCCGGATGTGCCTGGGCACACCCTAATCACTCCATGCACATTAGCATTATTGCTCTGTGTGTCGGCAGGAAGATGGGAAAGATCTCCCTCTTACCAGCTCTTCCATAAGAGAACTGTTTTTTTTTTCTTTCCACCTCAGAGAGAACTTATTGGGACCATATCAGAAGCGCCCTCAGTTTTTGTCCCTAATTGTGTCTTCGCATCATTGTGGAAATTTTTTCTCTTTTTTTTTTTTTTAATACTCCAAAATTTCTAATACATATTTACTCCTTTTGTGGTGCTCACCAGCTCTCTCCGTTTCTAGTAGGACTCCCCCACACCCCCTATCCCCCCTCCCCCTCCCCCCTCCCCCCTCCCCCCGCCGCTGGGGTCGCTCCTGCGAATGCTCAAAGAATGATTGTGCATTTTTCGTTTGTGTTTGTTTATAGTCGTATGTCTCTCTCTCGCTATTTCCTTAGAGCTTCAACATAACTCCAAGACCTCTTAAACCTTCTCCATCCCTCCCATTTAGTTTTCGTGTCGTCCCCTTCCTCTGTCACGCTATTGACAAGGCACTCCATGATATAAATACCCTCTACCGCATCTACCCATTCCCAGAGAGGTGGGCTCTCGGGGTCCCTCCATCTCCTGGGTATCACTCGCTTCGCTGCATTTAGCAAATGCGGAACCAGTGATCTCCTGTATTGCCTGGACCCTACCGATGTATCATGTAACAGCACTTCCCAGGGGTCCTCTTTTACCACGACCTTAGAGATCTCCTCGATGAATTTTAGGATGGAATTCCAAAATGTTTTAATTTTTGGACAGTCCCACCATAAGTGGCCCATAGTTCCCCTCTCTTGGCAACCTCGCCAACAGTTGGCGGACACTCCTGGCTGGAATTTATTTAGCTTATCCGGAGTCAAGTACCAGCCAGAGAGACACTTATAGTTGATCTCTGCAGTTTTAACATCAACAGCCGAACTATGTGTAAGTTGGAAAATTTTCTTAACTGCCCCCGTGTGAGGTGTGCCCAATTCCCTTCCCCATTTTTTGACGAAGGGCGGTACCCCCTGTCCGTCCTTCGACAGCAGGAATTTATAAATTTTTGTGATCATTTTCTTGGTATTCACCGCCGTGAAGATACGTTCCATCACCGTGAGGTCCTCCCGTCCCCTCATGGGGGGAGGCATCGAACCCACTAAATGACGTAACTGGAGGTACCGCCATCCGTCCACCGTGAACAAATCATTCTTCTTCTGTATCTCCTGGATGGTCAATATTTTTCCTTTGCTAATTAAATCTCCTAACCGTGCATTATCATCTCTTATCCATTCCCCTCCCATATCCTTCCTCCCTGGGGGGAACAGGTAGTTTTCTTTTAGTGCGATTAATGGTGAGTTAAATTTTATTTTGAAGTTTTTGTGCATTTTGTCCCAAACTTTTAGTGTGTTCTTTGTGATTGCATGTGTTTTTTCTCCCAATTTTCTAAACTTGGGAGGGTTCCAAATAATTTTCCCCAGCTGTGTTTCACTCAGTGCTTCCTCTAAACTTACCCATCTCTTTTCACTATGTGCCCTCCCCCATTCTGGAATTCTTAGTAAAGCTGTTGCGTAGTAATAATTAACAATGTCAGGCACTGCCAGGCCCCCCTTGCTTTTATCTAATTTTAGGGTTTGAATTGAAATTCTATGTGACTTCTGTTGCCAGATAAAATTCATAATAATGGTTTTTATTTTCCTCAAATACTGTTCTGGTAGAGATATTGGGATCATCTGAAGTTTGTAGGTGATCAGCGGGAGTATCATCATTTTGACTGCATTAATGCGTCCGAACCATGATATTGGTCTTGTTTTAAACTCCTGGCATTTCTTTCTTACTTCGTCTAATAAAGGTATATAATTAGCCTTGTACATTTTCCCTATAGTGTTCGTCAACTCTATGCCAAGATATTTAATTTGTTTCTTCCACATAAAGTTATGCTCCTTCATCAGGTCTTGTTTTTCCGCTCTGTTCATATTAATGTTCAGAATGGAGGATTTCGCTAGGTTAATCTTAAAATTAGAGACCTCACCGTACGCCGCGATGTTCTTCAGAATGTTGGGGAGTGATTTATGAGGTGAACTTATGTAGAATAGGACATCGTCGGCGAATGCCGCCAGCTTGTGTTCCCCCCCCCCGCCTCGCATCCCTCTATGTCCGTGTTTCCCCTTATTGTTGCCAGAAGGGGTTCCAAGGAAAGGACAAAGAGGAGCGGGGAGAGGGGGCAGCCCTGCCTAGTCCCATTGTGCATTTCGAAGGGGGAGGATAGGACGCCGTTCACCTTGATGTTAGCCTTTGGATGACTATAGAGGACCCTTATTTTCTGGATTATTTTCGGTCCGAATCCCATGATGTCTAGGGTCTTAAACAGGAACCCCCAGTCTACGCGGTCAAATGCTTTTTCCGCATCGATAGACAGTAGTAGACTGGGGGTTCGTGTGTCTCTCATCCTCTGGATCGCCAACAGAGTTCACACGCTGTTGTCTCTGCCTTCTCGACCCGACGTAAATCCCACTTGGTCTGGGTGTATCAGCTTAACCAAGCATCTCTTTATACGCTCGGCCAGGATCTTGGCGTAAAGCTTCGTTTCGAAATTTAGTAGAGATATTGGTCTGTACCCCGCACACGTCGAGCCATCCTTCCCCTCCTTTCGTAGAACCGTTATCGTTGCCGACAGTGAGGCCTCACTCATGCCATACTCCGAGCCCAGTCCATTCATGTATCTAAGAAGTCTAGGTATCAAAATCTCCCTGTAGGTCCTATAATAAAGGGCCGTAAACCCGTCCGGCCCCGGACTCTTGCCTAACGGCGAGTTGTTGAGGGCTTCCAGAACTTCCTCCTCCGAGATGGGTCTCTCTAACCTTTCCTTCTCCTCTAGTCCCAAGGACTGTAATTTTGCCCTTCTCAAAAATGCGTTGGCTTTGTCCCTACCCCCCCTTCTTTATCCCTACTCTTTTGACCAACTGAATATTGTTCCTCATAAAAGTCCCTAATCGTCGATGCTATGTCTTGTGAGATAAACCTCGCCTCTCCCTTTTTGTTAACTATTTTTTCTATGAAGTTTTTGGCTTTGTTTTTTTGCAACAATCTCGCTAGGTGTTTACCTGACTTGTTGCCATAGGTGTAACGCTCTTTGGCAATTCTGTTAAATACTTGTTTTACCCCCTGCTCAGCTAGTTCTCTTAACTCTTCCCTCTTGAGGATTATTTCTTGGAATGTTGCCTGGTTCTGTATAGGGTCCTCCTTGTGTTTATGCTCCAAGTCCTTGATCTCATTCGTCAGCTCCTGAGCTCGTCTTAATCTTTCTTTTTTTTTCCAAGTGGCCTTCGAGATTAACACCCCCCTGATAAAAGCCTTGTGGGCATCCCAGAGGCTTGACCCCTTCACCGCTCCATTATCATTTGTTTGGAAAAACCACTCCAGTTCTTTTCTAATGCTTTCCCTAATTTCCTCGTCTTTCAGCAACTCGTTGTTTAGTTTCCATCCACAGCTAGGCTGTTTAAATTCTGGGATGTTCAGGCTCATGCTCACCGGGGCGTGATCTGACAATGATGCTATCTCAATCCTAGTGTCCGTTATTCTATCTAATAGTCCATGGTCTACCCAGATATAATCCAGTCTAGAGTACGTCTTGTGCACAGGGGAGAAAAATGTGTAGTCTTTGATGAGTGGATGATGCATTCTCCACACATCGACCAATTGTTCCGAGCTCATCTTTTTCTTTAAAAGTTTCAATTGAACATTTCCTGTCCCCTGTGCACAAGACGAGCTATCCAGGTCCGGATCTAAGGTAAGGTTTAAGTCCCCCATCAGTATCAGATATCCTATTCTGAAGGATCTCAGCCTGGAGAGAGTCATAGTCATGTAGTTAGGTGATCTAATGTTGGGTGCATAAATATTTTCTAGGGTATATGTGGTCCCAAAGAGGGTCCCCCTCAAGAATAGGAACCTTCCCTCCGGGTCTACTTTCCTATCTTCTAAGTTAAACTGCAGATCTTTTGCCATCCCTATGGCCACCCCTCTGGTTCTGCTTGAGATTGTGTCGCTATAATACCAAGTAGGGAAGGCTTTTGAATGGAGTTTAATATTCGACGTGAGAGAGAGATGAGTCTCCTGTAAAAAGACCAGGCTAGCCCCATACCTCTCTACCTCCTCCAAAACTCTGTACCGTTTACTTGGAACATTTAGCCCTCTCACGTTGTATGTGAGACATTTAATTTCTGTCATCTGATTGTATTGTCTTGGCCTCGGCTTCCCCAATGCGACCCCCAGCGGCGGGGTCTCCCTCCCTTGTGCCTTCCCCCCTCCCCTGTGCCCTCACTCCTCCCCCCCTCCCTCACCCATCCCCCTTCCCCCCTCCCCCCTCCCCCCCCCTCCCCCCCCTCTCTAAACCCCCCCTCTCTACCCCCTCCTACCCAGTCCTGGGTCTCTGAGTCAAGGGGTGCCATCCACTCTCTTGGCCTCCCCCGAACTCAAGATCTCTGGAGAGGCAGGACTCCGAGCCCGCCCCTGTGTGCCCCCCTCCCACTCGCCCAGTTGTTATCGGGCAAGTGGGTAGGTGGGCCCACCCACCCGCGAGGACCCACCCACCCGCGAGGACCTACCCACCCGTGAGGACCTGGCCATCCCATTCGGGGTAGCCCCCCGCTGCCAGCCTCCCCCCCCCCACCACCTGAACCTCCACACACACTTTTTTTTTTTTTTTTTTTTTTTTTTTTTTTTTCCCTCTTTTCTAGCCCACCTCCACCCACCCCGAGAGGTCAGGTGTCTGAATATCTAATTTCCCACAGAACTCGGGCAACTCCTCTAGGTATCTCAGCCTAGCCCATCTGCCCTCTTTTGAGCCCATCAGGCATGCAGGGAAGCCCCAGGTATATTTAATGTTGTTGTTTCGTAGAATCTCTAGTAGGGGTCTCTGCTGTCGTCTTCTCTCGAGGGTTCGTGCTGATAGATCGGCATAAATCTGGACTTCGGCCCCTTCAAACTCTAGGGGTGTCTTCCCTCGGATTTTATGCCATACTTCCTCCTTATCCTTAAAATGGCTAAATCGGACTATTACATCTCGGGTTCTGTTTGATTCAGAGAAGTCAGCTCTGCCTAGCCGATGTATTCTCTCAATTCTGGGAAACTGATCTTCTCTAGCTCCCGTAAAAGGGGCTAGGATCGTTCTGATAATTTTTTCAAGATCTTCCCCTCTGTGTTCAGGGATGGCTCGGATTCGTAGGTTTTGCCTTCTGTCTCTGTTTTCCTGGTCTTCGATTTTGTATAACATGTCTCTTTGATACATTTGGGTCTTCTTTAGTTGCATTCTTAGGTCTAAAATTTCTTGCTCCATGTTGTCGGCCCTCTTTTCCATCCCCTCAACCCTGGTTAACAAGAGGCTCATGTCATCCCTCAGTTTATTGACTTCGCCTTTGATCACGGATTCCAACCTCAACATCATCTCCTCCATTTCCATCTTAGAAATGGGTTGAGGTCCTGTTGGCTGCTCTTCTATCCTGCTCGCATCCCCCTCACTCTCCATTGTATAGTCGGCCCTTGATTGATCATGCGTTATGTCAGGTTTGTGGGGTTTCTCCTTCACCTTGGTGACCTTTGGAGAGAGATCTGGCGCTGTTGTAGTTGGACTCCCACCTTGTCTAAGGTAGTGTTTTATGGAGCTTGAGTCGTTTTTCTGTGTTTTTGGAGCTCCTTTCTTAGACACTTTATTGGGTTCTTTACTCATGATGTTTCTTTTTGTTCCTCTTATTCTTTTCCCCAGTTTGGAGACGCCACAATCAATAATCAGTTCACCTTGGGGTCCCCTTTCTCGGGATTTTTTTTTTTTTTTTGGGGGGGGGGGGGGGTTTTTTTTTTTTTTTTTTTATTTAATTTTTTCGGTCCGAGTGGGATAAAGAAACCCCCAAATTCCCTCTATATGTCCAGTTCACCGAAACTGGGGGTCTCGACTTGGGCGTCCTCCTTGAGAGACCTCACCTCTGAGTGGAATAGGGGGAGAAGATCTAGGGGTCTCCCCACCCACTCCTTTCCTTATAGTGAGTTTATTTTATTTTGGATCCTGCCCCTGGTGATAGCTGCCTAGGAGACAAGGCTTCCTGAGGTGTCTTCTGTATGCGGGGATATCCCTAGGTAAAGGATCCTGGGGCTGACAGATCTCCTATCCCCTGTGTTGAATGTCCCCCCCCTAGTCACAGAATTCCCCCTCCCCCGTAGTACTATGCAATTTAAGAGGGGTCCTGTAGTTGCTGTCTTCCTGGTTTTGAAAATAAAGCTGGAGTAAGGAGGGCCCCGACAAGTACTATCCGTCTTTAGATGGTTTGGGCTAGGTCAGAGCTGCGCCCCTATATTAGATACCCCAGGGGTGTGTTTACTCACACCTCTGCTCAGATTTTCGGCTGTCCACAGATGGAGAATGGTCAGTATATAACTCTATCTCTCGATGGGGCTTGATGGGGTTCTTATGGGCACCCCCCTGTATTGGACTTCTCTCCGGGAATCGCAGTACCCCGTTATTGGTGTAATTGCGTGGGTGTTCTTTTACTCCTGAGTCTCCCTGGGTTTAGTTCTTGTCCTATATATGAGACTATTTCCAGTAAAGGGGTCCCATGACGCTCTAGAGTTGCTGATGGGGTATGGTGTATTGCCCCCTGTGTGCCCTTGCTTGCTGGGTCGTTAGATAGAACTCGCCCCCTCTATTCCTCCAGGGCTATTTTTACTGGCTTTCTGGAAAAGCCCATATGTGTACAGTTCTAGATTAGCAAGTAGTGTGTATACGCTGGGGCTCCCAGGCCACCAGATCATCCAGAGCGCAGCAATCCTATATGTCTCTGGCGCTTGTTTTGTTTGTCTTGTGATAGTTGTCTAACTTCCCCAATCTTTGGTGTAGATTCCGCCTTCCACCTCACCTAGGGGGGACATACCCCATGTGTGTGCTCTTTTGTAATGTGAGCCCAGGGTACTCGTGGCAGCTGTTTGGGGTTTTGCAGATTTTACAAAGATAAATAGTCCGGCATATCACTTATGCATAAATTATTTTCCAAATTTTACAGAGGTTTTTATTTTTTTTTATTTATTTTTTTTCCCCCTTCAGAACGTTCAACAAACAGTGTATGATCTTCTAAATGCGCTTCAGGGTGTCTTTAATCCATTAATCAGTATGAGTTGTCTTACCTTCTCTTCGGTCTTCTCAAGACTGAGACCAGGTTTAAGAGAATACTCACGGGCCTGACGATTTCTGCTGACAGTCGTTTTCTTCTGCAGCGTGTGGAGTGCTGAGGTTGGAGGTTGTGTGGAGGGTGTGTGGAGGCGGGCGAAACTGCTATCGGCGGGGAGGGTGAGGGGGACGAGAGGGCCGCCGAACGATGATCGCGGGGACTGGCCCGCCGCTATCCGGAAGTGATGCCCCATCGGAGGGCGCGATGTAGGGCCTCCATTCCCAACCGGGTAGGGCTGATGTTTACCTAGTTGCTCCGGGAGTAAGGCACGCCGTCCCGGGATCCCGCACGGTCAGCAGGGAGTCGGCGTTCACCTTAGCCTCGGTCAGCAGGGAGCCGGCGTTCTCCTCAGCCTCGCTCCTGTCCTCGCCGGCTGACGGGCTCAGACCCCTCCCTCCATGCTGATCGTTACGTCAGCACGTCCATTCCCTGCGTAGCACTTTGTCCGTCGGAATTCGCTACACACGATCGGATTTGGTGTGATCGGACTTTGTTGTCAAAAAATCTATCCAGCAGGAGATAGGATTTTGTCCATCGGACAATCCGACGAACACTGTCCGATGGTGCCTACACACGGTCGGATTTTTCGACAACATTGTCCGATAGGACAGAATCCATGCGAAAATCCGACCGTGTGTATGGGGCTTTAGTATGCAGGCATTCGGGGTAAAGCTGTCCACATAGACCATTCTCTGCACCACCATCAATGTCGTCCCTTCCGCGCTGCGCTCCATGAGCGCTTCAAGCCTCACTTTCAAATCGCTCTACTGCAGGGTAGTCTTCCCGGTCACAATTGCAGACTGACAGCTGTGAGAGCCGGCGGTGCGGGAGATGGTCTATGTGGACAGCTTTACCCCGGATGTCCGCATACTTAGATGTGCCTCTTTTAATCATCAACAATGTGAGTTGCTAAATGTTTTACCTTCATTAAATGTAACCATATTGCTACACTTAGAAGCGCCTCTCTTCTCTTTTATACTCTGTTGCTCCTGCTGGATTTTGCTTCTAATCCCCTTGTGGAGACTTCCATTTGTGGATGGACATTTTATAGTTACACAACCTATCACATCGCTATAATCTTTTTATATGGACTTTAAACTGAAGGACTTATGAATAAATAGTTGTGAAACGAATCATCTGAGTTTCCATTATTTCCTATGGGGAAATTTGCTTTGATATACCAGTGCTTTGGATTACAAGCATGTTTCTGGAACGAATTATGCTTGCAATCCAAGGTTTTACTGTATAGTATATATAATACAGTTTAGAGCATATAGTGCAGTCCGTATAGTATATATAATACAGTTCAGTGTATATAGTGCAGTCCGTTTAGTATATATAATACAGTTCAGAGTACATAGTTAAGTCAGTGTAGTAAATATAATACAGTTCAGAGTATATAGTGTGGTCCGTATAGTATATAAAAAGTGTCCATCCATCTTCAATCACGCCACCCGACGGACTAGAAAAACCCCAAAGCATGGGGCCTGGTATGGTTCAGGAGGGGGGAGGCACTCGCTCGTCCCCCCTATCCTGACCCGCCAGGCTGCATGCTTGGATAAGGGTCTGGTATGGATTTTGGGGATTTTTTTATTTTATTTTGGAGTGAAGTTCCTTTAAATATCCATACCAGACCCAAAGGGCCTGGACTGGGTGGGGAACCCTACGCCGTTTTTGTCCTTGATTTTTCATCTACATTGCCGGGAGCCGGCAATACATTACAGCCGCAAGCAAGTTTAAATATTTTTTTTTTTTGCTTTAGAAATGTCATTATTGCTGTAGCTCTGTTCTACACATCACGCAGATGCGCCATTCAACTAAGGGGACCCCCAAGCATGATATTTAAAGGAATATTTTGTTTTTATTGTTTCACTTTAAGCATTATTAAAATCACTGCTCCTGAAAAAACAATTGTTTTAAAAACTTTTTTTGCATTGATACATGTCCCCTAGGGCAGTGCCCGGGTCCCCATACACTTTTGTTTCATTCGTTTTTATTGTAAGAATAAGAGCATTAAAGATACATCAATTTAACAGGTAGTGTGTGCCCCAATGGTGTTCGCACATACGGAATAACAATGAGCCCAAACATGGCTCCATTAACATTAAAGCTCCTAGGTTTTTTTTTTATTTGTACAATGTGCATGGTTATGAGCTGTAAATGCATTACTCACGTGTTCCATTTTTCCATGTAACTGCTGCCGGTTTTCTTCCCCAAATAAAACTTGTATGAAATATTCCAGATGGCTTCCATCTTGCCTGTGGGCATTTGAAACCACACAGGCCCCTTTCTTCCTGGTTGCTGGCCCAGAATGCACTGCCGTATTTGCGTCAATCTCACGTTCTCCGAAATCTCGCGAGATTTCGGAAGATGTGGCCGAAATCTTGCGAGAGTTCGTCACATCTGCCGACATCTTGCGAGATTTCGGAAGATGTGGCCGAAATCTTGCGAGATTTCGTGCTGACGGCGTCCCCCGTGGCTTCATTGGAAGAATGCAAAACATTTCCCAGGGGTCTTTGCGGAGCCGGGGGACAGCCGAAACCACGCCTACTCCCAGGACTTTCCAGCTGGGCTTCGCCGGACTCGAAAGCGAACGGACTTGACCACACACGATCACGCTAAAAGTCCGGCGGTTCACGCGATGACATACAGCACGTACGACGGGACTAGAAAAATAAAAGTACTAGAAAAATACTTGCTACTGAGCATGTGTCCTTTTTGGTCCGCCAGACCATACTACAAACGGCCGTATTGTCCGCCGGACTGCCAAGTCCAGCGGATAATTTTAAAACAAAACTTAAAACCTAGTCCGCCGGAGAAAGTCGGAAAAAAAGTCAGTCAAAGGCCCACACATGAGGGGATTGTCCGGCGGGCTCGAGTCCAGCGGACAATCCCGCGGGATAGTCCCTTCGTGTGTACGTGGCATAAGAATGACTACAGCAAGGTAAGTAATGCTTTTTTTTTTTTTAATGCTCATTTGGGGATGTGTATGCATAACTGTTTTAAAAAAGATGAATGATAATTGTTACAAATAAGAACATATACGAAATGTATTAAATACCGTAGGTACAAATCACGGTGTGTATATAAACTTAGTAATAGGAAATAAAATAGAATGAACTAATCAAAACAGAAATAAAAACAAAGCAAAGTAAAACTGGGTGTCGATATCAAAGTATGGACTGATCAGGTATATTCATGAAGAAAAGAAACCTAGATAAGATATGTGACATGCTTAGTTAGCATATCAATATATATTGTATATCATGCATTCAATGGTTCTTTGCCCATGAATTCCATAAGCCCCAGTAGTAATCAAAGTGTTGTCTGCTGCTACCATGTCTATTTGCCAGTATATTTTCATAGGCATAATTTTTTTCACCATATCAATCACTTCTGATACATTAGGCGATAGGTTGGATTTCCATCTCCTAGTTATAAGTGATCTGGCAGCTAGTAACATATGAGTAACGACTCTTCGACACTCCGGAGGGAAATTTTCAGGTTGAGGATCGTCAGAGCTGGGGAGGGTGGGGAGAGGATCCCAGTTATCTCAGATATTGTACAAAGTAGTTTATTTCAAAAACTGGATAAGTGTTTACAGGACCAAAAGATATGCATGAGTTGTCCCACCTCTCCACATCCTCTTCAGTATAGTGGGGATTGGGATACAAGATACCTAGAGACTCTATAAGGAGTAAGGTACCAACTAAGGGCAATCTTTTGGGATAGTTCCCAGTGGTTGGCACACTTAGAGGCCTGGAATATGAACTTGAAGGCAGACTGCCATTGCTTAGTGGTAAAGTCTTCCCCTTCTTCTCCTATTTTAAGTATGGGGTGGACTTATGAAATGTGAGTTTGTTTTGCAAGAGATTATAGAATAAGGAGGTACCCTTTACTGAGGGTGGTGAGTTATGGAGAAACAGCAAGCCTTGTTTATGAACATATATTTCAGGAGAGGTCAGTGAGTTTAAAAAGTGGGATACTTGAAGATACAAGTATTGTAAAAAATTTGAGAGTATAGTCAGTAAATACGTTTTTAAGATATGAGATTCCCTTCCCCACCCATTTATGGAGAGATATGTGGGTAATGACTGATTCTAGGACCTGTAGTGGGATGGGCAGTGATGTACTCTGTGTAGCTGGAGGAGTTAGCAAATAAAGGGGACTCCATGCTAACAACGATGCTTGGGTGGTGAGAGGTCGATTTTTAAGGGGAGGGGTCTCCAAATATCAGCTAGTAGTAGTCTCAATATCAAACCACATTTTGTCAGTCTCTCGGAGGAGAGAACCAATATTGGAGTTGAGAGAATTGGGTTGCTATTAGGTAATCGTGAAGATCAACCATTCTCATGACAACAGCATATTAAAACTTAAGCAGCTGGGTATGGGAGCTGCTAGGCTTCAAATTTTTCCACACTAATTTTTAGAGTAGTGAGTTGAGGGATAGTAAGTGTCCTTTTTTAACAGGAATGAGGAGGGTCCTAAAAAGGTATAGTATTTGGGGTAGCAGCATCATTTTAAAAGAGGCGAGACGGCCTGACTATGAGAGCTCAAATTTAGACATGTGTTGGGCTTCTTTAGTTAATTTGTCAATGAAAGGTAAGTAGTTAACATCCGCTAGTTGTGAGATGTCAGATACAAGACGTATACCTAGATAAGGAATGACATCAGTGCTCCATGTATATGGGTAGGAAGTAGACATGTGCAATTTGTTTATTTCCGAATTCGTTTTTTACCAAATTTAGACAAATTCGTTAATTCGGAAATATCCAAGTTTCCGAATCTTCGAATTTCCGAATTTTTCCGAAAATTCAGTAATTCGGAAATTCGAAAATCCGAAAATTTGGAAATCCAAAAATAAGAATGAAAATCAGAAAATTCTAAATAAGGAAAATCAGTAGATAAGAACGAAAATCTGAAAACTCAAAAACTCAAAAACCCGTAAATTTGAAAATCTGAACTAACTAACTAACTAATAATAACGAACTATTAAATTATAGGTATTAGAATTTCCTTTCAAATTTGGCTGCTAGTGAACGTAACGTATAAGAATTTATCCGAAGTTACAAATTATCCGTAATAACGAATGCTGTATCTAAGCGAATGGAATGCAACGAAATAATAATAGTAAATAACAATAATAATAATAAAACGTATTATTATTTATTATTATTTCACTCCGTTCCATTTGTTTAGATGCAGTATTCGTTATTTCAGATAATTCATAACTTTAGATAAATTTGTATTAGTTATGTTCACTAACAGCCAAATTTGAAGGGAAATTCCAATACCTATAATTTAATAGTTCGTTATTATTAGTTAGTTATAGACATGTGCATTCGTTTTCGTCCAAATGCATTTTCGTCCAAATTTCGGGTATTTTCGTTATCGTTTTAACAAACGATAACGCATGTGCAGAATCCGAAAAACCGAAAGATCCGACATAAACAAATGCTTTATTTTCGTTTTCTTTGCAACAGTTCGATATAGATAGGAGATTCGACATGACGCTGACAATAGTGATCTGTGTCCATCGAACCTGTGGTCGAATGTGCCTAACCTTAGCTCTATTAGTTCAAGATTATTCTACATAGAGAGAAAAGATTCAACATAGAGAGAAAAGATTTGACATGAAGATTCGACAAAGCAGTCGCCGCGAGCAGACATTTATGGTCAAATGCTCTGCCCGTAGGCTATAGAAGAATTCTAATGTTGGTTGACTAGTAATAATATTTAATAAATATAATTATTACAAGTGTCATACAACATTAGAATTCTACTATAGCTTGTAGGCGGAACGATCAACCGGAAATTACGATTGAGGAGTCGTACAGTTTAGCTGCTCCGTCATATCTTCTTAGAACATTCATCAGACACCATAAGCCTTCAATGACAGATTCGACCTTAACTATTTCGGATTTTCGGACGAATGCATTTTTTTAACGAAGCAAAATAAAAACGAAATTTCCAAAACAAAATATTTCAGTGTGCACATGTCTAGTTAGTTATTATTTCAATTTTTTGGATTTTCGTCCTTTTTCCCTTCTTATTTCCTTATATTCAAATTTTCATATTTCCGAATTTCCGAATTTTTGAATTTTCGAATTTTCGAATTTCCGAATTTTCGTATTTTAAAATTTTTGAATTCCAAATTTTTGAATTTCAGAATTTCCAAATTTTTGAATTTCAGAATTTCCAAATTTTCGAATTTACGAATTTACAAATTCCGAATTTTAACATTTCCGAAAATAACAAAAAACAAGTGAAACGAAGACAAAAACAAACAAAGTTTTCGGCAGTTCTCATGTCTAGGTGTCACGTACCTGGTGGTAGAGCCTGATATGCAGAGGACGGCCTCTCTTACACCTCTGACTCAAGGCCCCTGGTAGAGCAGACAGGAGGCATAGGAGTGCAGAGTCGCACGAGTACCTGACAGGATCGCTGACAGCAGAGCTAGACTGGAACTCCTAGTGGGACTGTGGAGGAACACCAACACAGCAGAAGACCAGAAACAGAGATAAGCAGGAAGCTGGAACAGACTGGTACAGGCAGGCCGGGTCAGGAGCAGATGCAGTTGCAGGTGGGAGAAGGCAGGTACAGGCAGGCCGGGCCATACACAGGTGGTCAAGTCAGGAACTGATGCAGAGGCTGGAGCGGAGTCAGGGTACAGGCCAGATCGGTAACGGGCAGCGAAGTAGCAGAAGGAGCAGGCAGGTGCAGAGTCAAAGACAAGCCAGGGTCGGATGCAGGCAGAAGGCAGGCACATTAGAAACAAGCCGCATCAAACAACAGGAACAGATATCAGATACTTGTTAGCAGGGGCACACGGGGAATGCTGTAGTGCAGACAGCATTGAGTCTTGGTGCTGATTTTGGCGACATAAACCGTTACAAGGTGCGCACCTGCACCGGTGTGCACGGGCACACCTGCAGGATTCTCCTAACAGGAATTGAAGGTTCAGGATGTCTTCTGCGGCTGCCATCCTGGTTGCTGGCATGCCCCTCCTGATACTAGGGAAGTTTGAAGTTTGTTTTTAAAGTATTGTCAATACCCAGATCAAGCAGTAAAGATTTGGTAAAATTAACCACTTGCCGACCAGCTCACGCCTATATACGTCGGCAAAGTGGCAAGGGTGCACATAATCATGTACCCGTACGCCGCTCGCGCCCCTGCTGTGCCTGCGGTGATTGGATTCGTAGCAGAACTGATCAGTCTTCAGGTCCAGGCCAATGATCGAATTCCGACGGACAAAGTGCCACGCATGCTTAGATCACATTACAAGACCAAAGCTATTGGCTACTAGCCTCTACGTAGTCCCGTCGTAGGCAACAAACGTCACCACGTTCAGAATGATCGGATTTTCCGACAACTTTGTCCGACCGTGTGTATGCAACACCAGTGTCGGACTAAATCCGTCGGACAAAATCCGATGGATTTTGTGGTCGGATTTTCCGACCGTGTGTATGGGGCATAAGTGCAAACACAGACAGGGGAAGTGATGTCATCTCCCTCTCTGAAATTATTTTCCGTTCCAGAGAGCGGACAGAGAACATCTTACTGTGAGTTGCACAACACTATACTAACACCAGTATACGTAGGTACACTTGTCACCCCCCCCCCCGTTAACCCCTTCACTCCCTCTCACTGTGTCACCAATTGCAGTTTTCAGATTTTTCACTGATCACTGCATTGGTGTCACTTGTGACTCTAATCAGTGTTTGGGCAATTAGTAGTAGGCCCCATTAGGTCTAGGGTACCCCCAAACACCCCTAATAAAGGTTTAACCCCTTGATCCCCCAGTTAACCCTTTCACCCCCTGTCACAGTGTCACTAATAGATCTTTTTCTGATCGCCGTATTAGTGTCACGGGTGACGCTAGTTAGCCAGTTAGTTGATTAGTTTCACCGTCAGATTTTTATAGCATCAGTTACCCCCATATATTACCTAATAAAGGTTTTAACCCCCTGATTGCCCCCTAGTTAACCCTTTTACCCCATGTCACCAGAGATCACCGTATTAGTGGCATGGTGACGCTGGTTAGTTAGTTCGTTTTTTAGAGCGTCAGGGCACCCACCATATATTACCTAATAAAGGTTTAACCCCCTGATCACCCGGCGGGTGACATCAGTTAGGTTTCAGGGTCTGCGTCTCCCCACGCAGCGTCAGATTAGTGTCAGTAGCGCTAACACCCACGCACGCTCCATACACCTCCCTTAGTAGTATAGTGTCTGAACGGATCAATATCTGATCTGATCAGATCTATACTAGCGTCCCCAGTAGTTTAGGGTTCCCAAAAATGCAGTGTTAGCGGGATCAGCCCAGATACATGTTAGCACTGCGTTTAGCCCATCCGCCCAGCCCAGCCCATCCAAGTGCAGTATCAATCGATTACTGTCACTTACAAAACACATAACTCCAGCATTCGCAGAGACAGGCCTGATCCCTGTGAATGCTAACAGTATTTTTTGAAGCAGTCGCTGACAGTCAGGTGCTTTTTTTTCCTGTGAGTTTCACTGGTTGTATCAGTAAATTTAGAGGCCACAATGTCCATTTGAAGGTACACTAGTAAAGAGGCCTACACGTTTCTGAGCATGACAGATGATAGTGAGGAGGAAGCACCCATATGTTATATTCAGGCTCAGAATACAATCCTGTAGACAGCAGCAGCACCCTGACAGATAGCTCTGACAACGGAGTAGTGGTCCCTGCCAAGGTCAGGCTTATGCAACCCCATTCTGCTGTTGTTGAGGTGCAAGAACCGCAGGGCTCTCGTATGGAGCAGAGAGCCAGTACTAGTGCTGCTCATCCTTCTTGTGAACTGGTAAGCACCAGCAGCCTAGTACACCCTGGTTGTAGTCAAACCAGCACTGCAGTATCACGTGGTGACGTGGTGAGTCCCATAAGTGCAGTTCAAGCTGGTGAGGTGGCTAGCAGAATTAGTGTCCCGCAGCCACCAAGAAGACAAAGACAGGCCCGTTGAGCCCATAGTGCCCTTCCTGCTGCATTTGCCAATCTTTATTGGGAGCCCACCACTTCTGCAGCACTCGTACTTCCCCCATTCACTGGCCAACCAGGAATTCAGGTGGAAACAGTTGATTTACGTCACTTGATTTTTATTCGCTGTTTTCCACGGAAGATCTCTATATATATCTATTGTGGACCAAAGCAATATGTATGCTGGTCAATTCATCGCCGCTAATCCCCAGTTGACCCAGAGAGTGGAGACCTATCACGTCTCCGAATTTAAGATCTTTCTAGGCCTATCCCTCCTCATGGGCATAACTAAAAAAAGGGAGTTGCGGTCATATTGGTCCACTGACCCAATTCACCATATGCCAGTGTTCTCTGCCTCCATGACCAGGGCTATATACGAGCAGATCTTTCGATTTATGCACTTCAACGACAATAAACTCTGTCGTCCTTGGAGTGACCCTGAATACGATAGGCTCCACAAAATTCAGCCCCTCGTAAACCACTTCAACCAACAGTTTACAGCCTTGTTTACTCCGATCAGGTTGTCTGCGTTGATGAGTCCCTGATTAAGTTTTCTGACCACTTGTCATTCAAACAGTATCTTTCCAGCAAGCGTGCCAGATGTAGGGTCAAGATGTATAAGCTCTGTGATAGGGCAACAGGCTATACATATAGTATTATGGTTTACGAGGGAAAAGATTGTCACGTGGAGCCGGAGAACTGCCCAAACTACATAGGGATCGCTGGTAAAATTGTGTGGGACTTGGTGTCACCCTTATTCGGAAAGGGGTACTACTTGTATGTGGACAATTATTACATAAGCGTGCCACTTTTTTTAACAAGAAAAAGCGTGCCAATTTTTAGTCACTTGTTTGATCATGGAATTGGCGCACATGGCACCGTGCGATCTAATCGCCGGGGCTTACCCCAGCAGCTTGCAGTGGCTTGTAGAGTCCAGTCTTAGGCTGGGGGAGAGTGCCTGCTTGAGAAGTAATAATTTGCTCACAGTGAAGTGGAGGGATTTAGGGAATGTTTTCTTTCTGTCCTCCCTTCACGCAGACACGAAGGTCCAAATTAAAATGGTGACTGGTGTTGTGGAGAAACCCCTCTGTGTCCACGAATACAACCTTAATATAGAAAGGGGTGGACCTCAACAACCAGTTGATGGCACCGTACTTAATTGCCCATAAGGCCAGATGCTGGTATAAAAAGGTGTCTGTATACTTATTCCAATTGGCTCTGCTGAATGCTTATGTGCTATACAAAGCTTTAGGACGAACTGGATCCTTCCTTAAATTACAGGAAGAGATCATCATAGCCCTTCTGTTTCCAGACGGTGCTGTGCCCCAACTTCCCAATGCAAATGCAGTAAGCCGGCTGCATGGAAGGCATTTTACGTATGTCCTCCTTGGTACCCCTACCCAACGATCACCCCAAAGAAGATGTCGTATCTGTAGCAAGCACGCAAATAGGCCTGGTCTTTGCATTGGTGAATGTTTTGAACGCTACCACACACTAGTGGAGTATTAGCATAGGGTACAGCCCTGCACAGACTAGGACACACTTTCACAGGGTCTCCAAAGATGCCATTGAGAGACCCGAACCTGGAACCATTACAGTTATGTCGCGTACACACGATCGGACATTCCGACAACAAAATCCTGGATTTATTTCCGACGGATGTTGGCTCAAACTTGTCTTGCCTACACATGGTTGCCCAAATGTTGTCGCAACTTCCGATCGCCAAGAACGCGCTAACGTACAACATGTACAATAGCTCTATAAAAGGGAAGTTCAATACCAATTGTGCCACCCTTTGGGCTCCTTCTGCTAATCTCATGTTTATTATGTGTTAGTAGAAGTTTGGTGAGAGACGATTCGTGCTTTTCAGCCTCGTGCTTTTCAGTCCGTTACTGCTCTTCAGTTTGTGCTTGTGGGTTCGTATCTTTTTTTCAGTGAATGTAGTCAGTTCGTATCTGGTTTTCACTGCGTTCTTGTTCGCTCGTTTCTGATTTTCAGCTTGTTCTTCTCAGGCCTTTCTGTTTTTCAGTGCGTTCTGTTAGTTCGCTCTGACCAGCCGTTTTCTAGCCATGTTGCGTACGTCCTCGTCGTAGAGTTCGTGCTGTGCAGGGGCTTGGTGTTGGGGTTATTACTTTGACCCAAGTCCAGTCCATGACCAGGGTGGGGAGGAGTTCAGGAACAAAGAATTAGTTACTCCAGCGTGACCAATTTTCTCATATGCCTCTGTTGCGGAAGATCCAGGAGAATAATCCTGATGATTTTTAGGAATTATCTCCGGATGATGGACCCCATTTTTCCACACTTGTTGGCTTTGCTGTCCCCTTATACTAAGAAGCCAGACACATGCATGCGGCAAGCCATCGCTCATGAACAAAGGCCCATCGCCACGTTGCGGTACTTGGCAACGGGGAGAAGTCTGCAGGACATCAAGTTCTCTACAGGCATCTCCCCCCATGCTCTGGGGATCATTATTTCAGAGACCTGTTCTGGCATAATTCAGGTCCTGCAGAAGGACTATATTAAGGTAAGTTTTCTCCTTTAACATCACATTCTATGTATTTAATGTTTGCAAATGTATTGTATTAATTTCATCATTCCCTAATTACCATGATTGTAATATGCTGTGAATGTCCTCTTTATCCTCATGCATGCTGGAAGTTTTTAATGCTCCTTTTTTGTCCTTCATGCATATTTGCCTTCACTAACCTCCCCAGCATGCTATCCTGGGCCCATACCCACCTAGCCTAGTCACTTAACAATGTATTTTGTCATCTTAATTGTAGTGCTTTACCCTAAACACCCCCTAAAATGTGTACAAATGTTATTTCTGTCCTTAAATTCAGGCAGAGTGCAAGAGGCTTTTTTTGGGGGGGTGCCAAACTCATTTGGAAACCTCCCCCCAACCACTGAGTCAACCGATACCAATACTCTATCTGCTGACTTTGCCAAACCCATACACACTATACCTACCTCTTTTGTGGTCATATATATGGATGAATTCACCAAAGCATGTAGTGAAAGGGCCTGCCTGAATACTTTCAGATGGTACTGTTTAAAGTTTTGTTCTCATATTATTTTGATAGGTAATTGCGGAATGTAAAAATGTGCTTCCATTTGTACAGTGTTTTTTTTATTTTTTATTATGACACTTCTTACCTGTCCAGTGGTCTGCCAATAGTGTAAGTAAAGAGGGGCTGGCCAAAGTAACACACATTATTTACGATTTCAGCTCTCAATAAAGTGGAGAGGGTTACCTGTCCAAAACATCTCCCCCCCTAAATTTTTTTACCATGGGCCATCAGAGGGGGTGAGGAATCTGATAAGTGGACCTTATACTTTTGTCTTTAAATACTCCTTAAAATAGACCTCAACTGGTATGTGGCGCAGGTGGGCACTGGTAGGTGGAACAGGTGGGCACAGAAGCCACTCTAGAGGCTCTCCACGATCGGGACTGATGTCCCTCTCACAGCTGCCAGTGATCGGCTTTATTTTTTTCTCCAGCTCTGTTTACATCACATGATCAGCTGTTTTTTTTGGTATAAAAATAGCAAACATGTTATACTTACCTGCTCTGTGTAACGGTTTTGCACAAAGCAGCCTGGATCCTCCTCTTCTCTGGTTTCTTGCTGGTGCTCCCGGCCCCTTCCTCCTGCCGCGTGCCCTCAAAGCAAGCAGACACAGAGCCGCGGCTTGGCCCCACTCCCTCTCTCTCTCCATTGGCTCACTGACTTTGATTGACAGCAGCAGGAGCCAATGGAGCCCGCTGCTGTCTCAGCCAATGAGGAGGGAAAGTCCCCAGACTTTGTGACTCTCATGCAACATCGCTGGATTGAGATGGAGCTCAGGTAAGTATTAGGAGTGCTGACGGGGGCTGGTGCACACAGGCTTTTATCTTAATGCATAGAATCATTACAACCACTTTAAGCTTTAATGTAACATTAAAGTTGTTGTTTTTTTTTTTAAATAAAAAGTGTACTAGCCGGGTGCTAAGGAGGCAGCCGGGCATGTGTGCTTCCATTGAGTTCCATATAGAGTTGTGTGTGTCCATTGAAAGCTACACCCCTGCTCCCTTCTCGCAGGTGATTGACTGACAACAGCAGGAACAGGTCATGTTACTGGGGCATTTTTACCCTAATGTAGGGAATGCATTATTGTAGAAAAAAATTTACTTTAGTATTACTTTAAACAGCAGTGACATGAGGTGTGGCTTTAAAGACACACCAGCTTAGCAAAGAATTGCTTTAAACAGATGATCAAGAATGAACAAATAGTAAAGATAATTATGCGGTTAGTATTCTTTGTGGTTCTGATGAATTCAATATTTTCTAGATAAAGGCATATAATAAGCCTCAGAATACAGTAATTGGCCTTATATAGTTATTTTTTCTTTGTTGTTGTTAATTTTAATTGTGCAGTGGCTTTATTGTTATCTCAGACATTGAATGTGTGAAATTTATCAGAGCAGCAACAGGAAGTCTTCGCTATAACATGTTAAAGCGGGACTGTACTGGAAAAAAAAAATTTAAAAGCCAGCAGCTACAAATACTGCAGCTGCTGACTTTTAAAAAATGGACACTTACCTGTTCCAGGGTCCAGCGGTGTCGGCAGCAGAGGCCGATCGATCGCTCGGCTCCCTGCTGTAGCCGGCGCCATTCTCGGTGAGGGAATCAGGAAGTGGCTTCACTTCCCGATTCCCTACTGCGCATGCGCGAGTCGCGCGGCGCAATGAGAATCTTCAGCGCTGTCTGCTGGGACACGTGTGTGTCCCGGCAGACAGCGCGCCGGGACAGGAAGTGATGTAAACTCCCGTGGGAGATTATTCCCGGAAGTGGGTGCAGATAACAGTCTTAGACAGGTATCTGCACCCCCCACCCCCCTGAAAGGTGCCAAATGTGACACCGGAGGGGGGGAGGGTTCCGAAAAGCGGGAGTTCCACTTTAGGGTGGAATCCCCCTTTAAGCAAACAAAGTTCTCCATATATGTGAAAAAAACAATTGATGATTAAATTTTTCTTCACAAAATACAGTCCTACCATTTAGAAATTCTAATACTGTATACTTGTTGTAATATTAGGACTCATGCACATAGCCGTATAAAATGCATTTCAAAGCATTTTTTTGTTTGCGGATCTGAATACAGGTATGTTTTCAATGGTACCATTGCACACAGGTGCATGTTCCTACTGATCATTTATGCAGAGACTTTTGTTCCAGAAATACCTTGCCTATATGATCAGTAAAATTCTTGCAGCGGGGTGCATTTAGCTAGGTTCACATGTGCGGGCTCTGTGAGCCTTGTTTTCTGTGGGCAGGGCAGAACATTCATTTGAATAGGCTGCTGTGTCTTCTGAAAATGCAGAGAAAAGGTCACTGCACCTTCTCTGAAAACTCAACCTGCACAGAAACCGCAAATGCAGTGCGGTTCTCACTGTGGGGAAACCACACTGTAGTTTCCAGTGTGTGGGGCTGTGATTAATCTTAATGGCACACCCATGCATCTCCTAAAAGGCAGCATGTTTTTGCCTGCAGTGGTTGTGGTTGCGGGAACAGCTGTGACCCCGCAGTGGCAACCGCCCACACAAGTGTGAACCTAGCCTTAGAAATTAATTGCAAGCAGTCATATGTACCATCGCATATTTACAATAAAGTGCCCTGGGCAGAGGAGTGGCATGATTGGGGCAGGGCAGAGCTAAACAAAAAGGAATAGGTAAGTACTGGGAGGGGAAAAATGTTTAGTTTTGAATTGTTGAGGCTGGTAAGTTTGTTCCGTTATGATAAGTGGGTTAGTTGTGAGAGGTAAAGTTAAAGGGGAGCAAATTCCTGGCATATAGTGAGGTAGGGAACCATTATAGGCAGGAGAAGAAATGGAGATGGTCAGATAGGTAAGCTCTATTCCTTGGGCAGTCAGAAAGGTCCATTATAGTCTAGGTAGAGAAAGGGCCTTACCGGGTCCTCCGGTAGCGAGGGAGTTGATGCCCTGGCTCTCATCCTAGCAGTCGGTATCCAATGGCAACCGGATCCAAACCTGCCTTACGGAGATTTATGGCCTGGTCACGAGGTACTAGATAAGGAAGAGTTAGTGAGAGCATGCATGAGGTTCGTGCTTCGTGCTTGTGGGACCCCATTCTGTTACTGGGAGTGAGGTAACAGGGGTACACTGGACTGGTGGAGGGGGAACAGGCTCAGCACACCCCTCTTAATGCAAACATACATGTTACAGTGTCTAGTGACATAGGAAAAATCGCTTTTCAGAGGAACTCAGGACTGTATTACTGCCAGTGTTGGTCATCTTACTTCAAAAAAGTAATTAATTAAGTTACAAATTACTTCTCCCAAAAAGTAATTGCGTTAGTAACTCAGTTACTACATTGGAAAAGTAATTAGTTACACAGCAAAGTAACTGACTTTTTTTTAAAATATTCTATACGTGTAACTAAGGGGCGGGTCTAGTATTACTGTAACCAAGGGGCGCATTTAATATTATTGTTATATATCGTGTAACCAAGGGGCTGCTCTATTATTACTCTAACCAAGGGGCAGATCTGTTATAGCGTGTAAGCAAGGGGCGGGTCTATTATTATTATATCGTGTAAGGGGCGGGTCTATTATTATTATATCGTGTAAGGGGCGGGTCTATTATTATTATATCGTGTAAGGGGGCGGATGGCTACAGAAGAGGGCGAATGTTAAATTAATGGGCAGAGCTCGATATATAACAATAATAATAAATGCGCCCCTTGGTTACAGTAATACTAGACCCGCCTCTTACTTACACGATAGACGCCCCTTGCAGAGTAGCACGAGCATCAGGAGCGTGCGGCATCGCCTCGTACAATTACATGTTAACTGCGCCTGCGCGGTGTAGAGTTCACTCAGAGCTGTTTAGGTTCGGCAATTTTCGGAAGCTCCGTAGTCCTTCGTACTGCGCAAGCCCTGCGCCTGTGCAGTACAGGGGGGTCCTTATCCGGCGGGGGAACTTTTTCAGCAGGACACCGGAATTACACTACTGCCATCTAGTGGCGGTAGATGTAATTGGGGTAACTAAGCCAAAGTAATGGGAACTGAGTTACCATGAGGAGAAAAGTAATCTCTCTAAAGTAACTGCGTTAGGTAACTCAGTTTATTTTAACTCAGTTACTTACATCACTGATTACTGCACACAGTGAAAGCTCATCTCTAAGACGGAGAACTGCCTTAATGTTTTGATTCTTCACATGACCACAGTCTCCACTTGGTCCTGGGCATTGATGACCATGCACGGCGCAGAGGACCATGTCCTATACATATTACATACATTACAGGCTCTGCCTCCTGCTTTGTAGCATTACACTTTGGTTGTACTTTAACACCCCTTCTCAACGTAAGTCTGTGAAAACAATCTGTCTATGGCTCATATATTATCTCAACAGTTGTTAGGCAGAGTCCTTGTAGTAACTGCTCTACCCTGCCTTGTGGTTTATTTACAAAACTGTTCATGTAATACATCTTGGAAGTGCAATCATAAAAGAATGTGAAGGTTGCATAAAAAGAAAAACAGCTCTGCACTCTCATGTCTTTAAAGTGGAAGTCCATGCGAAAACTAAAATCCCTGCATCTATAGCCACCAACATTGAACATTCAAACACTAACCTTTCTAGCCCTGAAAAAAAAAATCTGTATACATACCTTTTTTACAGGCGATCTGACCCGATCTACAGCGGCGGAAGCTCTGATTCCATGCTGAGCTCTCAGCTGCGACTTCGCTGTGTGGGCAGGTGCAGAGGACACGTCTGTTAACTGAAGCCCCATAGTAACTCTATTGCCACATACACACGATCGGACTTTTCGGCCGGATTATACGGCGGACTTAGACCGCCGGACAATCCGCCGGACTTTCCAGCAGAGGTCTGCCGGACTTTCCAAACGTGCGGACTTGCACACACACACCCGGACTTTTCCGGCGGACAATCTGCCGGAGTTTCGGCGGAAGTCCGCGGGACTTTTGAAATGAACGGACTTGCCTCACACATGGAGTAAAGTCCGTTCATTTAGAACGTGACTCCAGGTAGACTGGATTAGCGAAGGAAGTCAATGCCACCGACTTGATTGACACCTCGCTAGCCCCGTCACCTGCTATGAATTTAAAGGGGAATCCCTACGCTGAAAAAACAGCGTGGGAGTTCCCCCCAAATCCATATCAGACCCTTATCCGAGCACGCAGCCCGGCCAGTCAGGAAAGGGGGTGGGGACGAGCGAGCGCCCCCCCCTCCAGACTGTACCAGGCCGCGTGCCCTCAACATTGGGGTGCCCTGGGGCCCCCCCACCCCAAAGCACCTCGTCCCCATGTTGATGAGGACAAGGGCCTCTTCCTGACAACCCTGGCCGTTGGTTGTCGGGGTCTGCGGGCGGGGGGCTTATCGGAATCCGGGAGCCCCTTTTAATAAGGGGGCCCCCAGATACCGGCCCCCCATCCTATGTGAATGAGTATGGAGTACGATGTACCCCTACCCATTCACCTAAGGGAAAACATTGTAAATAAAAAAACAACACAATTTAAAAAAACATTTATTGCACAGCTCCGGGGGTCTTCTTCCGTCTTGGGGGGTCTTCACGCCAGACTCCTCCGCTATCTTCTGCTAGCTCTTTTACTAGCCGAGGAGCCTGGCTTTCTCCTTCGTCGCCGCCGCCGTCTGGGGGTCTTGTTCCGACTTCGGGGGTCTTGTCCCGCTCTTCTGTTCTTCTTGCCGGGCCTCCGCTTTCTTCTTCCAGCTCTTTTACTAGCGGTGGCCCGGGACTGTGACATCATATGGGGGCGGGGTTACCATGTGACATGAGTCGGTGACCCGCCCCTTGTCTCTATATAACTGGCAGCGCAACACGTCTGAGCCATTAGAAGAGGAGACAGCGTTGAGTCAACATTGGATGAAGAAAGAAGAAGAAGAAGCAGAAGGCAACAGCGACAGCAACGGCGACAGAAGCTCGGGCCACCGCTAGTAAAAGAGCTGGAAGAAGAAAACGGAGGCCCGACAAGAAGAACAGAAGAGCGGGACAAGACCCCCCGAAGTCGGAACAAGACCCCCAGATGGCGGCGGCGACGAAGGAGAAAGCCGGGCTCCTCAGCTAGTAAAAGAGCTAGCAGAAGATAGCGGAGGAGTCCGGTGAGAAGACCCCCCAAGATGGAAGAAGACCCCCAGAGCTGTGCAATAAAGTTTTTTTTAAATTGTGTTTTTTTTATTTACATTTTTTCCCTCAGGTGAATGGGTAGGGGTACATCGTACCCCATACTCATTCACATAGGGTGGGGGGGCCGGTATCTGGGGGCCCCCTTATTAAAGCCCCCCACCAGCAGACACAGACAACCAATGGCCAGGGTTGTCAGGAATAGGCCCTTGTCCTTATCAACATGGGGACAAGGTCTTTTTGGGTGGGGGGGCCGCAGTGCCCCCTTTCCCCAGGGCACCCCCCATGTTGAGGGCACGCGGCCTGGTACGGCTCAGGAGGGGGGTGTGCTCGCTCGTCCCTACCCCTTTCCTGACCGGCTGGGCTGCGTGCTCGGATAAGGGTCTGATATGGATTCGGGGGAACCCCCACGCCGTTTTTTCGGCATAGGAATTCCCCTTTAAATCCATACCAGGTGACGGAGCTAGCAAGGTGTCAATCTCGCCGATTGAGGCGGCGGCATTGACTTCCTTCGCTAGTCCCGTCTACCTGGAGTCACGTTCTAAATGAACAGACTTTACGACGTGTGTCGGCAAGTCCGTTCATTTCAAAAGTCCAGCGGACTAGCACACAGATGGCGAGATTGTCCGCCGGACTGCCGAGTCCGGCAGACAATTTTAAGTCAAAACTTCTAACTAAGTCCGCCGGACTTTTGGGAAGAAAAAGTCAGCCGGAGCACCGCACACGGTCGGATTGTCCGCCGGACTCTAGTCCGGCGGACAATCCCGCCGGAAAGTCCGATCGTGTGTACGCGGCATATGGGTGACTTCACTTCCCATTCATTTCACAGCCGTTGTCATACATGTACTCAGCAGAGCTTCTGCCACTGGAGATCGGGTCAGATTGCCTGTAGAAAAGGTATGTATACAGATTTTTTCTTTTCGGGGCTAGAGAGGTTAGTTTTAGAATGTTACTTGGAGATTTTCACTCTTCTACCACTGGAAAAGTTAAATTTGGATAGGGTTTGGCCGGAAGATCACAAGAAGGAGGTTGAAGAGAAAAGGAGGTACAGGCTCATTCCCAGGACTTTCCCAAACTAGCTGCAGGCGTTTGTAATAATGGCAAGCGTGATAGGGGAAAAGAACCCAGAACACTGCTCAGTGCTGTTCTGCTATCTGGATGCCGTGGGAGAGGCATACAGAGTCTACGGGGGAACATCATGGCTGCGCAATGACGAACAATTTAGGCAGCGGAGGGCAATTCGCCCGTCCTTGAGGTGTGTATACAGATCTGAAATAACAGCCCAGTCACTCCCTCCTCCATGCCCAGTAACTAAAAAAGAACCCAGTAGGTTGGATGTCACATCTACCGTCTCCAATAAAAGCATGACAACACAGGTTATAGTGGATTTCAAGAGGTAGTAATTCCGCACTGTTCTATTTTAAACATGCAGCAATCAGCTATGATGTCCATCACACCTGGCACCCACTGCCAACTTGCTAACACCCTACCTCCTGTCATCCTCATTACACCTGGCACCCCACTGCCACCTTGCTAACAACCTACCCAATGTCATCCTCATCACACCTGGCAAGGAAAGCGTGTCCCCAGCAACCCTCTTCAAGTTACTGTATATACTTACCTGTCCCATGTCAGAAACCAGGAATCAGACTAAGACAGAAGTACAGTTAAATCACACTTGTTTAATAATAAAAAAAAGGTAAACAGAGTAAACATAGTCAAAATTTAGCCAGAGTTCAGGAACCAAAACGGATAGTCAGACAAGCCAAAACGTCAGGGAGCCAGAGATGAGCGTAGTAGAACAGCAAGCAGGATCTGGAGCCAGAAGGAATGTCAGCCAAGCAAGTCTTTAACAGGAACACAGGAGAGCGTCTCTAGAGATGTGATCAAGGTGAAGGCAGAGATCCTCTGGGCTGGACGGCTTAAGTAGGCAGGACTGATGAGCAGGATATCATCAACAGGTGAGTCACTGTGGAGAGATAGAAGCTGGCAATTAGCCGACAGCTAAGCGGCCAGCTTTTAGAAGAAAGGGCTGAGCCCAGCCCTGACATCCCAACACTGAAGAGATCTTGGCTCGGCATCCTCCTCCGCACTGCACATCTTTTTAAAATCATCTTTGTTGGGTTCCCTGCATTGTCTGCGATCTCCATTCTGATCTCCATTCTGTTGGTCATGAAATCTTAAAACCTAATATATCTTCTTATCAAACTCTAAGTAAACCCTAGAGCTGACAATAAACCTTTAAAAAATAAAACTTACATACTGTATGTACCATGATTTAAGGCCTCCAAAGAAAAGCTTAGTTAGTCATAGTGATTTAGGCAACACACAATTTATAAAAATCCTAACTTACATTTGGCCATGAAGGTTCAAATTAGCCTCATGATTAAGTGATTAATGCTTTTTTTTTATTTTTTAGAACTGAAGCCCTGTGGACAAACTCAGTGTGACTGTGAAATTACATGTAATGAAATTGTCACTTCTCATAAGCAGTCCAGTTATTACCATCAAGGAGTATTGTAATTGTCCTCTAATTTAGTAAATTATATTCTCAAGCGTCCTTGTGGCTGAAGTGGTGGGGTAGTGTAAAGGTATCATTATAGAGTGTCTGGCACTTTAGTTAAACTGCCACAATAATATCATTGCAAGCCTTTTAAAAGGATTACAGTCCTTGTGAGAAAATTATATGGTTGAATTGATAAAACTCAGATTTAAATTGAAATATAATATGTAGGAATTGCTTTTGGAGAAGGCTTGCTAAATAAACTTCATGCAGCCAATTCTGTAATAAAAATATGGAGAATTTTTGCTACATATTTTTTTTAGTTCAATATTTGTATTTATTTAGTGTTTAAAATGGGCCACAGACCTGAAATGGATATTCTAAAATAAAGGGGATTTAGACTGTTCAAGCTTTTGCATAACAAACAAAAAATAAATTGCTGCCACCCATCTTTTTTTGTGAATAAAAATATCATAGTCAACATCTAGTATGCATAGCTCATTATGAATTACTTACCTGAGATCGAAGCCCCCGAAGCAACCCTCGTTCATGTCCTCCATCGGCGCCATGATATCCGGAGTGACTTCCGGGTATCGCTGCTCCGGCGCTGTGGCTGGCCGGAGCAGCGATGACGTCACTTCCGCGCATGCTCAAGGGAGCCGTCAGTGACGGCATGATCGCCTTCGCTAATGGCACGCTCAGTGTGCCTGCGCATGCACCGTAGACATTGTACCCGTTTTTAGGAAAATATCTCCTTAACCGTGTAGGTTAAGGAGATATTTCTTGCACCTACAGGTAAGCCTTAATCTAGGCTTACCTGTAGATTAAAGTGGTCTGTAAGGGATTACAACCACTTTAATCCTTCACCCACATAGTTTTGGTGCGAACATCAATTAGAACAGCGAGTGGTGACATTGGTGTCTCCTCTACAACTACCTGCTTGTTGTAGGCAACCACTTACTATTAATGTAATAAGGCCCTTTTGCACTGATCACTAATATTGGAGGATCTTCTCCCTCTGACCACAAATGTAAGAGGGCACGTCTCCCAAATTTAGTATTAGTCCAAATATGGGCAGAGAGTTTCCTGGGTACTTGCCAAACCGTACCAAGAGTGGAAGAAACCTCTTTGGTTCGCAAATGAAGCATGACCTGTGAAAAAAGGGAGACCCAGCCTCTGACCTGCTGAAGCTGGATGGATACTGCAGGACACCTTTGAACAATGGTGTGCATGTTTTTCTTTTTACTTTTGCTTACCTGCACACATGGTGAACTGGTTAGTTCGAAGGAATCCCAAAAAAATGTTCACCAGGGAGGAGAGGGAGGGTGGGGCAGGTAGATGGCACATAAGCCCACCACCCTTACTAACTCACCACTCCTGAGCACCACTGGAGTGCATGAAAGCTGGCATGCCCACAATTCCCTTCCTATGAGAAATATGTATAGTATCAGTAAAGATATGGATTTAGGCTAAATTCAGTCCTCACTGATACTGTAAATGTGAGGTTTATTGGTTGTTGGCTAGCAGCTACATTCACCTGGTGCACATTCAACCAACTGTAAACAGGGTGAATGAACCTATTAAATGCAAGACAAATCCCACTGAACCTTACTTGGGTGAGTATATATAATAATATATATATATAAACAATATTAATGCCCCCCCCCCCCCCCCCATTAGGTTTTACTGCTATCTGTTAGAGAGATTTCCCCTCACTTCTTATTCTGGTGACAACCTTTCACCAGACAGGTAGCAACGCATGTCACATCTATTAGATTAGTGTAAAAATTCTTATATTAGAAAGGCAATTTCCCAATGATTATTCAGCAATGTGTTACCAAAAATTTTTAAACAACCAAATAAAATTGAATTGCTGTATTCCAGCTGAATACTGTGATTCGTGCACTCTCAATGCATCCTTATGGTGAACTAAAAAGTGCAAGGGGTACCACCACCATTTACTCTCCACTCTCACCTTGCTAAGTGGACCTTTTTACTCCAAATAGGTCACATGCGCTTTCCCCTTTTAAGGGGTTCACTCCAGACAATCACTGTTTTCACTCAGACCTCCTTAATAGTTCTTGCATGTTAGCATGGGCGTCTGCAGAATTTTTTTCAGGGGGGGGCATAATTTTAAGTCATCCATGTTCCGCCCCTTTTTGACAATGTCATGAAGGCGGAGGGGCTTAGTCATTATCACATAAAGCGCAGGCATGTGCCCATCAGATTTGGTGTACAGTATGTGCATATATAGGGGGTGGATGGTATTAGTATATACAGGAAGGAAGGTGGGTGCATATAGCTGTATTCAGGACAGATGATGTATATCTGCAGTCAGTGATGATGGAGGAAGGTCTCTATATACAGGAAGGAAGGTGGGTGTATACAGCTACCTGTATATAGAGACCTTCCTCCATCATCACTGACTGCAGATATACATCATCTGTCCTGAATACAGCTATATATACAGGACAGATGATGTACATCTGCAGTCAGTGATGATGGAAGAATACAAGAAGGAAGATGGATGTTGGGTAGATAAGGGTCCGAGTGATGTCTTTCAGCTGGATATATAAGGTGGTCTGGGGTGATGCAGGGTGGCGGGAGTAGGGGGCTGAGATGTAGTCAGATAGTGATGTTTATAATAAAAAAAAAAACTCATCTGTGTGCTCATCTACTAATATATACAACAATACATAATACAAGATTGGTATGTAAAGAAAACATCCTCCTGTTATAAGATGTAAATATCTATATAATCCAACCCCTAGCACTCTATGTATGTCCAGATAATGTGAAATGTATTTATGACAATTCATGTAACCCTGTGTTATATAAAGCTCTGAGGCTGCACCATCAGAAGTGTAAACTCACTATATAAACACAGAGTTACATGAATGGTCATAAATGACCTTCACTTTATCTGTACAGAGTGATTGGAGAAAGTTTATATAGATAGGGCTGTGTGCCAGTTTGGGAGATATCTGTCGCACTCGGCTGTCTCTTCATTCTCCTCATCTTCTTATCACTGATCACAATACCTACAAGACAAATCCTACAGAAATGTTGGCAGCTTTTCTTCCAAGGAGACTTCACTCGGTAAAAAACTGATCTCACCTCCTCCCTGTAGTGTGAGCCGACATCCCGACCAGCAATAGCTAAAAGGAGCTCCGCCCCCTCAGCACACTGCACTGGTGATAGGAGGAGGGGGGTGGAAAGGGGTTGAGTCAGAGATCTCACAGTGCAGGAGACGGATGGAGAGAAGAGCTTTGGAGGTTCTAAATACATACACCGCTGGCACAGTGTATGTATTGTATTTAGAATCTGCTGTCCCCACAGTGACAAGTGTACCCCCCCATCCACTTACTCTGGGCCCTCAGTCCACCCCTGGTCAGAATGAAGGAGACTGGCTCCATCGGCTAGGTGTGCTGTTGTGATAAGCAGCCGACACCTGTCACAGAAGAGCTTCATTGCGCGCCGGTCCTCAGAGGATATGCAGAAAAGTACCCAAAGCAGCGGTTCCTGCTCGGGCCCCTAGGGATGCCGGGGCCCCTTACAATTGTATGGGCTGTACCCCCCTGATGGCGACCCTGCCAGGGGGGGGGGGTCACTCGCCCCCCCTTGCCCCTACCTGTGGACGCCCATGCATGTTGGGTCTCAAGCACCTCTGGGGCTTGTCCAGTCAGAAAAGGAAAAATCTCAAATAGTGTAATATCCCATACACATATAATGTGCAAAAAGGTGCATGAATAACCCATACATATAAGGTGTCAAAAAAGTAAATAATGTTTAAATAATTACCAAACAATGTGCCAAACAATACAACAGCTTTCTTAGCACTCCATTATGCAGAACCATAGAATTTACATAAAAAGTGCCTAAATATAATATACACATAACCATAGATCTTATTAAATATTAGGGTAATTTCACTTGTTTACCACCAAATGTTTCTGTCACCTACCCTTGTGTTGGCTCTACAATGCACCTCTTCTTTGTTCTTCTCATCTCCCCCGTGTACAGAACACTCACCAAAACAGCAGACCCCTTAAATGAATAAGTTGGTCTACAAATGCGTTTTTTTTTTTTTTTTTTTTTTTGTATCATCCAGGGTCTCTCTGCTTCTCCAACTTCACACCAGGACCTCTTATGTGAATGGGCTGGATGGCAACTGCTTATTCCCAATAACATTAAGCAAATCCTCTGCTCTCATCCACCTCCTCACTTATACTCAAAGAACCGAGTCCACAATAGTGTTTATTAAGACAAAAAATATAAAAAGCAAAGTGTACTCTTACATAAAAGGTGTCCTCCCTGGGGCCAGGAGATCACATAAGAACAATCAATTGAGCATTTCCTTCCCCGTTGTTGCCTTCTTGGAATGCAGGCGTGCGCTCCAGATAGCCGAAAACAAGAAATTATCTTCTTACTTTTTTGGTGATTCTAAACTATATATTTTTTTACCTTGCATTCTTTGCATAAAGGGTAAAAATTTCAACTACTTATCCTACCCATTCCCCATCCCTAAACACTTACCTGACTCCTGTCACCATGGGCTTAACATAAGGGGTTGCAGGGGTCACAATCGCAACCCTGCCCCTAGCCCCAGGGGGCCCCTACAGTCTCCCTGTCATATTATCATATCATATCCGATCTGCCCTAGGGCCCCACAGCCACTCTCCAGTACCAGGCTTCTACTTTGCCTTCGACAGTCCAAACGAATGTCACTGGTGAGGTATGACACTGCTCAGTGTCTCCTAGTCGCCAGCTGGTTATCTCTGTACTCTGCCACCCGGGGATGTCTACTTACACCTCTTCCCTGACAACTGGGGAAAAGACACACACCACCGGGAGGTGACCTTCCTCCAACACCAGCCAACACTGACAGAGAAACCTTCAGAAATTGCTAAGACAAATCCCTTAACACCTCCTCGGGGGGGCCCCTGAAGGGCTGCAGGCTCCAGATTTTGTGTCACATGGCTTTCCCTCCCAAATCTAAGTTGCCCCCCCAAAGCCCCCTGATCACCCCTCCACCCTGCATGCTATGCCCGGCTGCTGAGCTCCTTTCCCATTACAGCACTCTATACTGCTCCTCCTCCGCAGGGCTGAAATCACATTCCTTTACAACACAGCCAGTTAGCCATGATCTGCACAGGGTGTATCTGCCTACTGCAAAAACACTGCCATTTCGACCAGAGAATTTTACAGGTCAGAAAGGCAACATAAAAGCCAGATACACCCTGTGAAAACTGACAGACTGTGTGTAAAGGAATGTGATTTTAGCCATGTGTAGTGTGTGTGTGTGTGTGGGGGGGGGGGGGGGGCTGTATACAGTGCTGAAATGGGAAAGGAGCTCTGCCAAGTGACCTGCCAGGGTTCCCTGTCCTTTGATTCTCCAGCGGTGATCCCTGTCCTCTGATTCTCCATCGGTAATCCCTGTCCTCTGATGTAAAGAGGAACTCTGGGAACTTCAAAACTCTTAAGCCACTTTGAGTATATTGGCGTACGGTGGAAGTAGTGGGGGGGGAGTCAACTTTTGCATCGGGGCCCACAAGCTTCAAGCTACGCCTCTGCCTCTCACCGATCCAGCACTGTCTTGGCAGCAGCATGACTCCTTTAACTTCCTTGTTTCACAGGAGACACTGAAAGCAGCAGTAGTCATAGGTTTCTGCTGCTGCCAGTGAAATATCTGCAGGGAGGGAGAGGGGGCGTGGCTTACTGGCGCTGTGTGTGTCTATGGAGGAGGTCAGATACACTTCTGTGCAATAATCTTTGCAAAGAGCAGGTAAGCATAACCTCTTTTTATTTTAAGAAGAGAGACAGTACGGAGCAAAAAGAAATAAAGCAATCAGCGCAGGGCGGGCATGACAGGGTTAACAGGGTGGTGAGAAAGGGCTATGGTGGAGAAAGGTGGTTAGGTGATTGGAGGAGAAGTAAGAAGTGGGTGGAGCAGAGGGATTGGTTCCTCCCAAACTCAGTCTGTCAGGAGGAGCGAGCTTGCAAGCATGGCCGCCGTGGAGGAACTGTTTGCTAAGCTGAAGGCTGAGGCGGCATCCAAGGGTCCAGGATGGCTTGAAGGTAGGCTGGTAGCGGCGCTGGCCACAGTGGCCAAGCCAGCGGTGCGAGCTCGGCGGTCCAGGCCGCCGGCTAGTTTTTCCCCAGATCCCCCTCTCCCCCTCCTTTCTGGGCCACAGAGACAGCATGCCAGGGCGGGCAGGGCCGGGGGGTCTTTGGGGGGGCAGCACCAGCAGCTCCAAGGCGAATGCTGGGCACAGAAGGAGGACTGAGACAGCAAGAGAGGCCCCTGCTTCTGGCCCTGAGTGGGCGGGGCGGGGCGGGGCTTAGACGGGAGAAGTCCAGGACTATGGCTGCTGGGCTTTCCACACAGGCAGCAGGCAGTCTCACTGGGATGGATGGACAGATGGATGCAACAGGCAGTGGACGGAGGGATGCGGCGGGCAGTGGCCTAGGGCAGCACTGTGAGAAGGGGCACTCAGGACCGAGCAAAGCGACAAGGAAGTCGGTGGGCGGGTCTGGCGCTCTGAGGAAAGGCAGGGAAGACTGCGGATCCCCGGCATTCAGTGATGGATCCGCTGGAGGGCCGTCGGCTAGCGAGGAAGAGATGGCGGTCGAACGATCTGAGGGTGAGCTGTCGCAGTCGGAAGACGATGGGCAGCAGGGACGTCCAGCAGTGGGGAGTCGGTACCTTCGGCTGGTGGGACCCCATCCAGGCATCTTGGTAAGTCTGCATCTAATGTTTCACGTGTATTGTGTACTGATGTGGGAAAGGGGGGAGCATATGGGGGTAGGTTAGGTCCCAACAGGGTGGTCAGCTGCGACCGTGCCCTCCCCTCCGGCCACGTTGGTCTCGGACCACGCAACGGCGGAATTGGGATTTCACGGCTTCTTAGTGAGCTTGAAGGAATTAGTGGAGTGCAGGCTCCGGCGTCAGCATGGGTGGCCCCAGGAGCAGGGGGTGGGGGGACCAGTGGGGCGGCAACTGGGACTGGGAGACGGCAGGGCCCGCGACAGAGGTCATAGGGGTGGCAGACAAGGAGGCAGTACCAAAGACCGCGGGGGAGGCCATCACTGAGATGGCTAAGAAACAAGACTTGGTAAGGTTGGCGGATGCGGCAAAATGCAAGGTTTATGTGTGCTTCGAGGGGCCCCTTGGGGCTCATTTAAAACTTGAGGTTAGGGAAAAAATCTGGAAGGGGGAATACGTGGAGATTTTTGCGCTTCTACCACTGGAAAAGTTTAATTTGGATAGGGTAAGGCCGGAAGGCCACAAGAAGGAGGATGAAGAGAAAAAGGAGGTACAGGCTCATTCCCAGGACTTTCCCAAACTGGCTGCAGGCGTTTGCGATAATGGCAAGCGTGATAGGGGAAAAGAACCCAGAACACTGCCCGGCGCTGTTCTGCTATCTGGACGCCGTGGGAGAGACATACAGAGTCTACGGGGGAACATCATGGCTGCGCTATGACGAACAATTTAGGCAGCGGAGGGCGATTCGCCCGTCCTTGATGTGGGATCATAAGGACATCAGCTTATGGATGTGCCTTATGACCTCAGCTAGGCCGACGAGTCAGTTTTTTCAAGGGGGGCCGGCGGGTCATCCAACCTGGGACAATTTAATGAGGGCTCCTGTAAGTTTGGGGGGTCGTGCAAGTACAAGCACAAATGCTCTGGCTGTGGAGGCGGACACCCCATGTCCCGCTGCTTTAAACAAGTGAAAGGTAGGACAGGAGACACTGCTGGTAAAGGGGACAATGCCGGTGAGAGTGGAAAGGATGCAGCCTTTCCTCGATAGGTACCCGGTTAGGGAGGCGGCGCAATTGCTGGCCAGGGGGTTTTCAGAAGGTTTTCGGATTCCGTCGAGGCTGGTCAACACTCCCCCATTGGCACGCAATTTGCGATCCGCTCTGCAACACGGGGTGGTGTCGGAATAACTGAAAAAGGTGGTAGCACTGGGACGCCTGGGGGGTCCCTTCCCCACAGTGCCAATACCAGACTTGGTGGTGTCACCATTGGGGGTAATGCCAAAAAAAGGAGCCTAATAAATTTAGGCTCATTCATCATCTATCGTTTCCGAAAGGGGGTTCGGTAAACTATGCCATTGACCCAGAGATTTGCGCTGTATCTTATACATTGTTTGATGCTGCAGTATTTTGGGTGAGGAAATATGGGAAGGGGGCACTGATGGCGAAAACGGACATAGTGTCAGCTTTTTGTTTGCTCCCAGTCTAACCGGATAGCTTTTGTTTGTTAGGGTGTCACTGGCAGGAGGAGTTCTACGTGGACAGGTGCTTGCCCATGGGTTGTTCCATATCCTGCGCATTGTTTGAACAGCTTAGTTCATTCATTGAGTGGGTGGTGCGGGATGTCGCAGGGGTAAATTCAATCATACACTACTTGGATGATTTCCTCTGCATGGACCCGCCTGCCTCGGAAGTTTGCACGGTCTTGCTAGCTATGCTGGAACACATCGCTAAGAAGTTTGGAGTTCTTCTAGCTCGGATAAGACTGAGGGTCCGACGACAGTGTTGAGTTTTTTGGGCATTGTGGTGGACTCTGAGAGGTTGGAATGTAGGCTGCCAGAGGATAAGTTGACGGCACTGAAAGAGAAGATTCGGGAGATCGTGGGATTACGCAAGGTGCAACTTAGACCATTACAATCGTTGTTGGGTAAGTTGAACTTTGCGTGTTGCATATTGCCGATGGGGAGGGTATTTTGCCGTAGGCAAGTACCGTGGGGGTTACATCCCCCAAGCACTATGTGCGCTTGGTAAGGGCGCATAGAGAAGACCTGGCGACATGGCACACGTTCCTGGCTAACTTCAACGGCAGGGCGCTGTGGATGTCGGGGCCTGTTAGCAACTTTGACCTGGAGCTGTACACAGATGTGGCAGGGGCAGCTGGCTTCAGAGACTTTTTCCAGGGTAAGTGGAGTGCAGGGCCTTGGCCGGAATCATGGAAGGAGGCAGGGCTCTTGGAGAACATGTTGCTGCTGGAATTGTTTCCAGTGGTGCTAGCGGTGGAATTATGGGGGGAGGCTTTCAGGAATTTGAAAGTTAGGTTCCACGGGGACAACTTGGGGGTGGTACAGGTGATCAACAAGGTGTCGGAGGCCTCGCCGCCTGTAATCAAGTTGCTCAGACACCTCGTATTACGCTGTCTACAGTTGAATGTGTTCATCTATGCTGTGAATCTCCCGGGAGTGGAAAACGTCATTGCTGATGCATTGTCTCGCTTTCAGCGGGACAGGTTTCGGGAGTTGGCACCGGGGACGGAACAGTACGGGTCCCTTGTCCCTAGTGGCTGTGGAGGATTGCCTTAGATGAGTATCAGGATAGATCAGAGGGTAGGTGAGTGGCGCAAGGTGGTCAGCATACAATAGGGTATGGGTTGAATGGGTAGCCATCGTTCAGCAGGTCACGGAGGGACAAGAAGAACAGGACCTCCGTTTACTAGTTTTATATTTTTTTTCTAGGAATTTGGAGGCAGGGGTGTCAGTGTCTGGTTTGGATAAAAAATTGTCTGGGTTGGCGTTTTGGTTCAAGTTAAAGGGTTTTTCGGATATGACCAAGGAGACAGGCAATGAAGGGTTACAGGCGTTCTCAGCCAGGCAAGGATTTTAGATGTCCGATTTCGTTTGAGCTTCTGGGTAGGTTATTGGGTTAATTGATGGTTACATGTTCATCAGTATACGAGATAGACTTGTTCAAATCAGCGTTTGCATTGGCATTTTTTGTGGCCTTTTGGATTAGCGAGCTAGTGAGTCCCTCGAAGAAGGAAAATGGGGGGTTAGGAGTGTCAGAAGTGGTGTGCGAGGGGTACAGGATGTCAGTATTGGTGCGCAAATCAAAAACGGATAAGCGGGGTAAGGGACGGACGGTGCAGGTTTTTTCACTGCCCGGCTTGCCCTTGTGCCCAGTAGAATTGGTTCAGGGTTTCCTATCCTTAAGCCCGGCAGTAGGGGGGGTCTTTGTTATTACACCAGTTTTTACATTGCAGTGTTTAGAAAGTGTCTGGAGGCTTTGGGTTTGCGGGATCAAAAAATTTCCTCTCATTCATTTCGCATAGGGGCAGCTACGGAGGCAGTTAGATGGGGATTAGATGAGGATGCGGTAAAACAGATTGGTAGATGGGAATCTAGGAGGTTTAAATCGTATGTTCATCCTCATCCTCAAGACTGTATAAGGAAGAATGACGGAGGGATAACTGAATACGCTGTAATTTTGTGTTTTAGGTTAATATTGACTGTGTTGGGGTTGTTTTTCTCTTCTTTTCTTGCAGGAAGAACACAGGGCCTGGTCTTGATAGTAGGCCACTCATATGTGTGTTGGGGGGCTAGGAGAGGTGATGCTCATCCAGAAGGGAGGCAGCTTGTTTTTTTCCAGACAGGATGCATGTATAAAATGGTTAGGGGGGCCGGGCATGCTTTGGGGGAGGATGGTGTTATGCCGCGTACACACGAAGGGACTATCCCGCGGGATTATCCGCTGGACCGAAGTCGAGCGGATAATCCCCTCGTGTGTGGGCGCCGGCGGACTTTTTTTGGCCAAAGTACGGCGGACTAAAGTTTTAAGTTTTGTTTTAAAATTATCCGCTGGACTTGGCAGTCCAGCGGACAATCCGGCCGTGTGTAGTATGGTCCGGCGGACCAAAAAGGACGCATGCTCAGTAGCAAGTATTTTTCTAGTATTTTTCGTTTTCTAGTCCCGTCGTACGTGCTGTACGTCATCGCGTGAACCGTCGGACTTTTTGCGTGATCGTGTGTGGTCAAGTCCGTTCGCTTTTTAGTCCAGCGGACCCAGCTGGAAAGTCCAGCGGATTGTCCGCTGGACTTAGGTCCGCCGGGAAAAGTCCCTTCGTGTGTACGCAACATTAGAGGTACATAGATTTGCATGTTTGGACAGGCCTCCTGCTAGTACTACACGTGGGGGGCAATGATCTAGGCAGCAAGACAATGTTGGATTTGGTGAGGGATATTAAATTCGACTTTTGGCAGCTCCGTCTTGCCTTCCCACACATGATCATAGTGTGGTCAGACATGGTGGCCAGGACCTCTTGGAGGTTGGCAAGATCGATAGAGAAGATCAATAGGGCAAGGAAGAAGATGAACAAGAGGTCAGTGGTTTAGTGGTCAGGAATGGGGGGTTGGCAATCTGGCACCTGGAATTAGAAGTGGACACCTGGTGTTATTTGAAGAGAGATGGAGTTCACCTTAACGACGTGGGGATTTACTTGTGGTCCCTGGGTCTGCAGGATGGGATACAGCGAGCCTTGAGAGTTTGGCAGGGCACACAAGGGTAAGGCTTTCCCCTGGTGTGCTGTGGCGTGGTGTTGGTCTTTGCGGATGAAGGATTAAACCCCAGATATTCAAGAGTTTGGGACCTATCGGTGGTATGGTACCCGTTGGTGGTAGTCCAGCTAACGGTGGTTTTAGCTGGAAGTTGGTTATCGGGTGCACTGCGGTCAGTGGTTTTGTCTCTGAGCTAGCATGTCATCTTGCTAGCATGTCAGCTTGAGGCCTATTTTAGTTTTAAGGTACCGCAGTGCGGTAATGGATTGGGTGGTAAGATTGTTTTTTTTTTTTTTTTTTTCTGCAAAGACCAACGGGAGGAGTTTAATGGAGGAGGTGGCTTATTACTTCATTCAGTTATGTTAATTTATGTTAATTTTATTTGAATATTTTATAATAAAGATAATTGGCTGCTACGGCCAAGTTTTACTCCAGATTGGTGTGGTCTCATTTTCTGGGGTTAAGTTATGGGGCACGTAGCAGTTGGAGGTATTGGTATGGTAGTAATGAGTAAGTAAGACACATCTATTATACAATGGTCAAGGAATAGCCTAATATTACTTTAACTGAAATGTAGCTCTGCATGTAAAGCCAACCACATATTTCCTCAGATAGTATATTCTAGCAGGAGAGTTTACTAATATAATTGTAAGACAAAAGGGTAACATCATCCAGTTGTTCCCAAAGTACCATGGTTTCTAAATAAAGCCTTGTTCCATGTACCCAAAGGCATCTATGTTTGCTTATTATACAGCACAGTACTGTAATGGCAACTTTTGCTGCTTTTTCCATCAGTACAAATCAATGGCGTTGACAGTTGGAATGTGTGGAAGTTTTTGAGTGTGTAACAGCATGTATGTTTCATATTGGTGTGAATGGGTGGGTGTGTGTTTGATGTTTCCTGAGTAAAGCAGGAAGACATAGATGTGAGGGAGTAGGTATGATGTAACCAGCTTCAGGAAATGGTGTTCACAGATGGGGGGGTGGCATTATAGAGACGACTGCACATGGACACAGTGAAATGTAAGGTTCAGTTCACATAGCCAACTCACTTGAATAAGGATATTTATTTTTAATTAATGTTTTAATTGAGCCCAATGACATTTAAAAATTCACTTAAACAGCTGAAAATAAAGATATTTATCCTTACCCAGGGTTGGTAGCATGAATCATTCGCAGACATTAAAAGGCAAGGGGAATCCAAAGAATAGTCAGAAGGAGCCAGGTCAGTAAGAGGACCAAACAGTCTTTCAGGAACACAAGTCACAAGGGTAAAGCTGAAGACCATCCAGCAAATGATACTAGGCAAGCCTCCGTTTAAATAGGCTACCAGAATCTGTGTGCACACGTATGTCCATGTGTGTACTGTGTACCGATTTATCGCACGACAATCGCGGCAGACCAGCACCGCGATTCAAATGAATGGCATCTCAAATGAGAGTCCCGTGATTTGTCATTCACACATCGGCGCTTTCAAATCGTGGGCAGATTTGCCGCAAATCTGCCCACGATTCAAAACACTGAAGTGTGAATGCAGCCTAAGGATGTCATTGAAAATGAATTTTACTACAAACCACAGCACTGTGGAATATGGCATTACCATAACACATAGGCATTACCCAAAAGCAAGTTTTTTTAGTGTAAGGTGTCTATTTACGGTTATGCGTACCTTTTATTTTCTCCACCTCACAAAAAAGTGCATTTTAAAGTTTATAAATATTTGATATTTTATTAACTCACATTTTTTTTTTTTTTTTATCTTTATTTAATACATTGTACAATTACATTGTCAAAAGAAATGAAACACAACCTTCCCCCAGACCTGGCTTTCAGGGTTAAAATACCATAAATGTTAAACCTAACATCCAAACATAAGAAATAGACTTCTGGGCATCAGCTAACTAATTATTTCACATAAGCCTGTTTGCTTGTTGAGCCCCATAGTAAAGAAAGCTAGGAAACTACCCAGTAAGGATGAGCTCCAGCGTGTTGGCACACCCCATGTGCAGAGCCCGTCAGGAAGTCGGCACTGCGCTGCGCTAATCACAGGAAATGAGACATTGGCCCGATGCGCGGCTGCAGAGATCGGAAAATTTCTCACTGCCTGTGATTAGCGCAGAGCAGTGCCGACTTCCTGGCGGGCTCTGCACGTGGGGTGTTGCGAACACGCCGGAGCTCATCCTTACACCCAGTACATCTGGAACAGGTATCACAAATTGCACAATGAGTTTTTGTTTTTTTCCTTTTCCTTTCTCTTCCCTGTTTCCAATAATTTAACAGTTGAACAAAAAAAACGAAAAAAAAAACAAAACACAAGAGACAGAAAAAGAAAAATCAACCAATGTTTTAAGGTTGGCGTGGTAGAGCACTTCCATAGGTGGGGGATATAAGCCCGAGCAGCATTCAGCAAGTGCACTATCAAAGATTTTTTTGTAGCTATGTAGGGGCACCAAATTTAGGTTTAGGAGATTTCCAAAGGGGTCCATGCCAAGGTCGACAGATGTCAATTGTTTGATCACACTCCTCACCTTTGTCCAAAACTGCGTAAGCAAGGGGCACTGCCAAAATATACAGTTTTATCTTTTAGTAGGAATTGTGAAAGTTATGTTGTATTTGTGCTAATAATGTTTTAATGTATTTTTTATCAAGAATATAATTTTGCTAAACTATCAAAGGATGTACACAATCAGCAGCGTCATCTTTTAATTCTACAGCAAATATATGTTTTGTGGGGTCTTTTACAAGATTTCATAAGACCCCTTTCACACTGAAGGCGCTTTTCAGGCATTTTAGTGTTAAAAATAGCCCCTGTAAAGCGCCTCTCAAGCCTCCTCAGTGGGAAAGCCCGAGTGCTTTCCCACTGGGGCTGTGCGCTTTCAGGACTGAAAAAAAAAAGTCCTGCAAGCAGTGTCTTTGGGGCGGGAGCCAGCACTGCCTAAGCACCTGCAAAACGCTTCCGCAGCAGTGCTTTGCGGGTGGTTTTAACCCTTTCCTCTGCCGTTAACGGGGTTAAAAGAGCAGCTAAAACTAGCGGTGCTTTACAGCTAACGTGGCCCACGCCCCAGTGTGAAAGCGCTCTAACTGTAAATGAAAATGTAAAGAAAAATGAATGAAGAACAGCAAGAAAAGCTGAAAAACTGCAAAACCAGTCCGGCAACCTGCTGGCCATCTCTTTCCACAACTGGATTCCCTGCATGCTTTGCAGCTTCTCCTCTGCTGCTTACTTTCAAATTCTAAGACCCCTTTCACACTGGGTCCATGGCCACATTAGTGCTAAAGCGCCGCTCGTTTTAACGTCACTTTAGCGCTGTTAAAAACTGCACTATTCGGCCTCTAGCGGTGCGCTTTTAACCCCGAAGAAGGGATTTAAGGTGCGCATGTTGCGGCGCTTCCGAATCGCTTTTCAGGCGATTTAGAAGCGCTGCCCATTCATTCCAATGGGTAGGGCGTTTTGGGAGCGCTAAATGCAGCGCTTCCAAACCGCCCCAAAGATGCTGCTTGCAGGACCTTTCCTAATGTCCCACAAGCGCACCGCCCCAGTCTAAAAAGTCACACTGAAATGAACGGGAGTCGGTTTTCAGTCGCTTTACAGACGCTATTTCTAGCGCTAAAATGCCTGCAAACTGCCTCAGTTTGAAAGGGGTCTAAAGGATTACATATCCCATGGTACCTTGCTGCCTGCAAGCTTGTACTGACTCAGCCTCCTGATTCTTCTTCTCTCAGCACTTCTGTAGAAGGCAGGCAGATTCTGTGACATGTGTGACACAGCAGTGCCTACTCACAAGCATAGCAAATACTTTTCACAGGAAGTAAATGAATGGAGATCTTCAAAAGTAAGTCCACAGACTTCAAGATTGTTCAGATTAATAGGAGTAGGCTAGAAATAATTGAAATAAAATTAGAAATGAATATATGATTTTACATTTTGACCATATATACTGTGGCAGTAGGACCCTGTACTACCTGGAAGATTGCTGGTTTATGCCAGATTGTGGAGGGAAAGGCACGCTGATTGCACAGCTGTGTGCTGGGCTATTTAGTTGTGACCTGGCTATGGCTCAGGGTTCCACCCAATGGACAGGAAGTCTGTGCTTGGGAGTCAGGTGGACTCCCATTCCTTTGAGAGGAGTCAGAGGCTGCGTGGGGCAGCCAGAGTATGCATGTCTGCAGGAGGCAGACATACTTGGTGACAGAGCAGCAAGGCGCTGATCAGGAGTGAGCTAGGAGAGAGCTTCACTCTAGGAATCTCTTTTGGGTCTGAGGAGCAAACCTGAGGACTAGGTTAAAGGCCTGAATAAGCTGTATGGAAACAATGTAAACCAGGAGACTAAAGTATTGAGAGTGCAAGATACAGTAATGGTGGAACCCCCTGCGTGGGTACTGATGTCTTTGTGAACTTTTCCGTGCTTTTAAATAAAAGTTGGCTACCAGGCCCTTAAAAATACAGTTTTGTACTGGCATACTCACTGGAAAAAACACCTACCATTTGAGTCTGATAACCCTAATCTTACATATGGTGGAGATATTGCTTCGGGCAGATTTGGAAGAGTTCCAGATCCTCACGTACCAAAAACAGTGAGTAGCAAGAAACTGTGTTTGACAGCAATGCTGTGAGGAGCAGCTAATGTGAAAGTGTGCTGTGTGCAAGTCCTAAAGAAGACAGTACGCAAAATTTTCCTGTGTTAAAAGGAACTGTGTTAAAAAGCGTTGTGTGTCTGACTGCAGAGATGGGGCAAAACGCAAAAAGGAAGCAATGTTTGCTGAGATGAGACAGAACCTTGTGGCTGGAGGGGTTGTTACCGACAGAACAAGCGCCAGACTGGTGCAAGATGCACTTGGCCGCACTGGAACAAAGGAAAAAGGAAAGCAAGCCAGCCCTCAGTGCAAGGGGAGAGCGGCTGGATGTCCATAACTGGAAGAGGGGTGTTGTGGCCCCTGGCAACGCTGCTGCAGTTAAAACAGTATCTATTGTGAAAGATGTGAATGTGTCACAGCATGAGACAGGATCAAGCAGAGAGAAGCCATCACTTAGTGTAAAGAGTGAGCAGATGGGTGGATGGCCTATGCTGCCTACTTAACATGTTGTAGACATTTTGGATGATTTTGCGATGATTGCTTCCTACAGACGATGGCCCAGAAGTCGATGGGTTGAGTTGGTGCAACCTTTTCTGATGGAGGCGTACCAAGAGGTGTACCGTGGGATGTATCATAACCGAGATGACTACGACAATTTCCTAAGAGCAATCCAATCTAGAGAGCACTGGAAAAGATCAATGGGGAGAAGGTGGTCTCCCATAGCAACCGGAGAATGTCTGTTTGCATAAAGGAGGAGCTACAGCGGAGATGTAAAGAGGTTTGTGCAAAAGTGTCGGTTGTTACCCCTGGTAACCATGAAGGAAATTTTGTTCAGCCTGCAGGGGGTGATGGAGAGCACAAGAAACCAGTGGTTTCAAGTTATGGCTGCTTGTGTGAAGTGGTCAGCCTAGCGAAGAAGGCACAGTATCCAGCATCCTGCAAGGGGTATGACCATGTGTGTGGGTCTGCCGTTACCCCTGGTAACAGGAAATCCGTTTGGCCTGCAGGGGATGTTGGAAAATCCAAGAAGGATGCAATGTTGCCCTGTGCCCATGTGGGGCCGTTAGCTTGTGAGAGCACAGCAAAGAAGGGAAAACGCCAGGGGCGTAACAAGAAATCACAGGGCCCCATAGCAAAATGTTGTATGCCCCCCCCCCCCCCCCCCCCCCCACAAAAAAATGGCGGGGCTTAAATTAAATAGTGGGCGCGGTTTAAAGGGCGGGGCTCAAAGGGTGTGTGGTTCGAGTCTGAGAAGAAAGAAAGAAAGAAAGAAAGAAAGAAAGAAAGAGCCCAGATCCTACACCACATTAGCAATATGTATTCCAGAAAGTTTAATCAACAGATAAAGATACTCCAAACACCTGGTGTTAGCGCTTCAATAATCCTCACCTGTGCCCAATGCAGCGTGGTCTGCCCATGCCCAATACTGCCTCACCTGTGCCCACTTGTGCCCAATGCAGCGTGGTCTGTGCCCAATACAGCATGTCCAGTGCCCAATGCAGCCTCACCTGTGCCCAATGCAGCGTGGCCAGTGCCCAATACTGCCTCACCTGTGCCCACTTGTGCCCAATGCAGCGTGTCCAGTGCCCAATGCAGCCTCACCTGTGCCCAATGCAGTGTGGCCTGTGCCCAATGCAGCCTCACCTGCCTGTGCCCAATGCAGCATGTTCAGTGCCCAATGCAGCCTCACCTTTGCCCAATGCAGCCTCACCTGTGCCCAATGCAGCGTGGCCTGCCCATGCCCAATACAGCCTCACCTGTGCCCAATGCAGCCTCACCTGTGCCCAATGCAGTGTGACCCATGCCCAATGCAGCGTGACCCATGCCCAATGCAGCCTCACCCAATGCAGCCTCACCCGTGCCCAATGCAGCCTCACCTGTGCCCAATGCAGCCTCACCTGCCTGTGCCCAATGCAGTATGTTCAGTGCCCAATGCAGCCTCACCTTTGCCCAATGCAGCCTCACCTGTGCCCAATGCAGCGTGGCCTGCCCAATGCAGCCTCACCTGTGCCCAATGCAGCCTCACCCGTGCCCAATGCAGCCTCACCCGTGCCCAATGCAGCCTCACCTGCCTGTGCCCAATGCAGCATGTTCAGTGCCCAATGCAGCCTCACCTTTGCCCAATGCAGCGTGGCCTGCCCATGCCCAATGCAGCCTCACCCGTGCCCAATGCAGCCTGACCCGTGCCCAATGCAGCCTGACCTGTGCCCAATGCAGCATGACCCGTGCCCATTGCAGCCTCCCCCGTGCTCAATGCAGCCTCCCCCGTGCCCAATGCAGCCTCCCCCGTGCCCAATGCAGCCTCACCTGTGCCCAATACAGCCTCACCCGTGCCCAATACAGCCTCACCCGTGCCCAATGCAGCCTCCCCCGTGCCCAATGCAGCCTCCCCCGTGCCCAATGCAGCCTCACCTGTGCAGTGGAAGAGGTGAGCCAGACTGCAGCAGTCCTCAAATGGCTATTGGCTAGTCTCAGAGTGGGGGGGGGGCGAGCACCGCCCGCCCGGTCCCCCAGCCAGGGGAAGTGAGGAGAGGAAGAGGCGCGCTGTAATAGCTTTCATTTGAATGTCCTGTGTTCCCAGGGCTCACCGTCACATAGCCCCACCTCTTGGCCCGGCGCCTTTGATGACGTCACATGTCCCGCATTGGACCGGCGTTCTGTCTATCAAAAGCGTCGGGCCAAGAGGTGGGGCTATGTGACGGTGAGCCCCGGGAACACACACAGGACATTCAAATAAAAGCTATTACAAAGCGCTCTGCTTGTACGGACAGTGTGCCTCTTCCTCTCCTCACTTCCCCTGACTGGGGGACCGCGCGGGCGGTGCTTGCCCCCCCGGGCCCCCGGCAGTATGCATTCCTCCTCCTCCCCAGGGGCCCCATAGCGGCTGCAGGCCCCATAGCGGCCGCATGTGTCGCTATGACGTTAGTTCCGCCACTGGAAAACGCCCTCAATTTCAACACCTGCCAAATGGAATGGTAAGACTGTTGCAGTTACAAATGTGAGCGAGACTGGTTGTGGGATTATTCCCTGTGAAGTGGAAATAAGTCCAGTGAAAAAAATAGCTTTCAAAGACTTGATGCAAGTGAATACCTTGTGTAGTAGCAAAGCCCAGTTTGAAGCTGAACCTGCAGCAAGCTTGAGGACTGGTAAGGACTTGTCTCCATGCAATGCTCTTTGTAACAGAGAGGCAAGGGTTAAATCTAAACCTAATGATGTGGTGTGTACTAACAATTCTGAAAATGGTGATACATTTCCCTCTATGTTGGTGTTTAAAAGGGAAACGGTTCTGTGCAAAGGACAGGACTGATTCACAGGACTGAGTGCTGAATTATATATGTTAGGGGTGACCACTGAGAGATGTGTACCATTGCCCCTAGCAACCATGACAGGTGCAACAAGGTTGTCCCTGGAGACCTCCGAGGAACTCATGGTGTCTGAGTTTGAGGTCTCCCAGGAGGACTGTGTAGCCACCCCGACGGGTGAGAGAGTGTCTTATAAAGCAAAAAAGTGATGTAATAAATATCCAACAGGCTCAAGCTGGTGATGAGCTGGGACAGCCTATGAGAGTCAGGAATGATAATGAGGAATGTATTTCTGAAAATGTTGATGAAGGTTTTCCCATGGCAACCATGGCAGGTGTAGCATAGGTGTCCTTGGAGACCACTCAGGAGCTCATGGTGTCTGAGCTCAGGGTTTCCCAGGACAACTGTTTTGCCGCCCCGACTGACAAGTGTGTTTCACATGAGGTGAAAAACAATGTACTAAATATCCTACAATCTCAAACTGCTAATGTGCTAACACAGCTTATACAAGGCAGGAAGGTGGATAATGATGATGTTGAAAAGTGTATTACTGATAATGTTGATGGTTTGGTGTCTCCAATGGTAACCACAGGTAGTGCTGCAGAGTTGTCCCAGGAAACCTCACGAGGACTCCCTTGTGTTGGAGCCAGCGGTGGTCCAGGGTGGCTCTGATACTGCTCAGGTGGAGCACAATGGGAAAACGGCTCAAGTAATGGAGCATAAATTATCACAATCTGATGTGGTTGAGAGTGACTAGTGCAGGTTGCTGCTGCTAAACCACTCTGTCCACCTGTGTCTCCATGGGCAGACGGAGCAGACAAGATAGACTGGGATAGTCTCGCCATAAAGGTGTTGGCGTGGTGGAAAGAAATTTCTGAAGGTAATAGTAAGGTTGCTGCTGTGACAAATGGAGAGGCTGCAAAGCCAGTAGACACTGGTGCATTGGCTGTTGCAGAACTTAACCCTCTCCAGGTGGAAGGATCTGAAAAGGGCGCATACATAGCAGAAGTTTTGTCCACAGCAAAAGAGATGAGTAATGTTGAGTGTCAGGATGGTGGGATAATGCATAGGGACTTGGAAGGGCTCAGTGTTGCTGAAAATGAGAGGATGAGTGTGACACATTCATTTTGCCGTGCTCACGGGGAGCCCAAGTTTTGTTAGTTGCCTCTGAGGTGGAGGTCTCTTTGAGTGTCTCAGCCTCTCAAGCCTTAGCAAATGAGCCCCTCCACGTCATTGGTAAAGGAAAACTCCCTAGAGTTCTGTGTTTAGATGTGGCATGTCTAGAAATAACTGCGATTTTGTTGGAATTTAATGACAATCTTTCCGCTGTACACCTGCATGTATCCACCGCAGATGGGCGACCTGGTACTGCGTAGTATCAATCGGTGGAGACACGTGGTACAGGCGATGTTAAGCAATGTTGATAAAAGTTGGTGACTGCAATGTTGGTTACTTTTGTGGAAAGTGGTCTCACAGTTCTCTGCGAGAGTGCTTCCAGAGACAGTTATGTGTGGAAGACTTTCAGGGGAACTGCTAAAGGAATTGGAAATAATAGACATATTGGAAGTCTCTCCGTGTGATGGAATGCATTCCTGCTGGTGCGGTCCGAGGTGCGGCTGAGCAGTGGTTGGTACATGGCACGTGTAGTGTCTCACCCGCTAGTCCTCATGCAAAGGAAGGGCCCGGAACAGACGTGACAGTAGTGGGAATTCAGTCCATCACTCGCAGGGAGGTGCAGGTTGAGGTACCCGGGGACACTCTGACAGGGAATAACAGTGTTGGTAACTGTAATGGAAAAGTGTATGAGAAGTACTGTAGAGCACTGTCGGACAGCTCAGAGGTATTGGTTTAGGTACCAATGGACACAGAAATGGTTAAAGAGTTTGGTGTGGAAAAATGTGCGTTGGTAGGACAGTCGCTATTGGAGTGTTGGACAACAGGGGGTGATGTGGGAATGTCCCATAGGGAGTAACTGCTGGCATGTAGATGGTCCCTCCCTAGACACTGTCATAGAAAATAGGATGACAAGAGGTCCTGATGATAATGATAATATTGAGTTGAATAACCCCATGTGGAACATTGCTATTGAGGTTAAACAGAAGCATGTGATGTTGATCTCAGATGATTTGGTTGCCAAGGGTAACCACACAGGGGTTAGTAAACCTGAGAAACCGATGTTGTTGGTTAATGTTGTGTCAGGTAGTGAGAGGGGTCAGTCCCTGACAGGTTTCATGGAAGTGGGTCCCCAAAAGTCCCGGGAGAGTAGGTCTATGGGAGAAAAGAAGACAGGGAGGATCCCATGGCCAGAAGGTGGAAGGGATAGAGATGTTAGTGGGAGCCCACGGTTTAGGAAGAAGTGCTGGTGGAAGTACACCCGGAAGAAGATGTGGGTGGAGTGCCCCTTTAGAAAAAAGGTTGGGCAGATTAGGACTCCTGATTCTGATAGTTGGCACAGAGGTGCCAAGGTGAAGTGCTGGTGGAAACATACCCGGAAAAAGAAATGGGCATACGCAGCTAATGGCTGGCACAGAGGTGTCACATTCATAGTGATGGGTTTATGTGTTCCTCCCTGTGGTTCGAAACAAGGGGGGAGGATATGTGGCAGTGGGACCCTGTGCTACCTGGAAGATTGCTGGTTTACGCCAGATTGTAAAGGGAAAGGCACGCTGATTGCACAGCTGTGTGCTGGGCTATTTAGTTGTGACCTGGCTATGACTCAGGGTTCCACCCAACAGACAGGAAGTCTGTGCTTGGGAGTCAGGTGGACTCCCATTCTTTTAAGAGGAGTCAGAGGCTTCATAGGGCATGTCTGCAGGAGGCAGACATACTTGGTGACAGAGCAGCAAGGCGCTGATCAGGAGTTAGCTAGAAGAGAGCTTAACTCTAGGAATCTCTTTTGGGTCTGAGGAGCAGACCTGAGGCCTAGGTTAAAGGCCTGAATAAGCCGTATGGGAACAATGTAAGCCAGGAGGCTAAAGTATTGAGAGTGCAAGATACAGTAATGGTGGAACCCCCTGTGTGGGTACGGATGTCTGTGAACTTTTCTGTGCTTTTAAATAAAAGTGGGCTACCAGGCCCTTAAAAATACAGTTTTGTACTGGCGTACTCACTGGAAAACACACCTACCGTTTGAGTCTAACACCAATCTTACAATACCCTTTAATATCACTTTGCCAATAGGCATGAATCTCTTGTTGAAATGAGCATCTTGAGCCTCCATATTATAAACATTCCACGATATGTACAATGTTCATGCCATCACAATAGTAAGCCCAACTGTGCATTATAAACTGATAAAAAGCCATCAAAAACATAACTCTCTGCATATTCCTGCGTCATTATCATAATAATTGAGTACAATCACTTAAAAGCATTTGTAGAGAAATGAATGAGGAACATTGCACACCACTGGCTGAAATTAGTCCCAATTACAGGACAATGCAGTTTTAAATGGTTACTATGAAATTCACATTCTCTTGAATCACAGGCTACATCCAGCTAAAGTCCCACCAGGGCATGCCCTCCATCACTATAGCAACAAGAGATCTACGCCGACTTAATAATCAGAGTCACAATCCAAACCCCGATCGCTCACATACATACATAAAAAAAACAGTAATTACGACTGATTGTGCCAATTAAGTTTGTCACACTAAAGCTTTGTGCTAACATCACAACACAGCAATATTTATAATTGAAGAGGCAATACAATCATCTTGATAAACAACCTTTAAATATTACATTTAAGTGATTAAGGGGACACTGTTTTTTTTTCTTTTTTTTGTACGTTGGTCAGTATTAAACTATAGGGGAAAGTTTCACATATCTTTCTAGTACGTACCCTCACAGATCACATTAAAATGGATTGTTTATAACCATGGGAAGAAGTGTAACCTTTATAGCAGGTGTGTAAAGCCCCATACACACGGTCGGACAATCCGCGGACCAGGTCCGTCGGACCATGTCCGTCATACTTTGTCTGATGTTGGTTTTGCGTACACACGGTCGGACAAAGTTGTCGGAAAATCTGATCATTTTGAACGTGGTGACGTTTGTTGCCTACGACGGGACTACGTAGAGGCTAGTAGCCAATAGCTTTGGTCTTGTAATGTGATCTGAGCATGCGTAGCACTTTGTCCGGTCGGACAACCGTACACACGATCGGGTTTGGTGTGATCGGACCGGGTTGACGGCAAATCTTTCCAGCAGGAGATAAGACTTTGTCCGTCGGACAAACCGACGAACACTGTCCGATGGTGCATACACACGGTCTGATTTTTCAACAACCTTGTCCGATCGGACAGAATCCATGAAAAAGTCCGACCGTGTGTATGGGGCATAACTTGCATTACAGCACAAAGTGTATATAAATGACAAACTTTTATTTTAGTTTTTAATATTCTTCTGTTTGCACAGAGAAAATTTGGCCATGCATGACTTGAATTTCCGCCTATTTTTATAAATTGGCTGAAATTCAAGCTTTAGTGGCCCTGCCGTCTTTACCAGCCTTGACAAACTTGAATTAGGCCCCTTTCACACTGAGGCGCTTTGCAGGCGCTAAAGTTCTAAAAATAGCACCTGCAAAGCGCCTTCAAACAGTCGTTGCTGTGTCTCCAGTGTGAAAGCCCTCGGGCTTTCACACTGGAGCGGTGCGCTTGCAGGACGCTGAAAAATGTCCTGCAAGCCACATCTTTGGTGCGCTGTAGGAGTGGTGTATTTACCGCTCCTAAAGCGCCCCCCTCCCATTGAAAACAATGGGGCAGCGCTCCGAACCTGCCCGCAAAGCGCCGCTGGAGCGGCGCTTTGCGGGCGGTATTAACCCTTTTTCGGCCGCTCACGGGGGGTAAAACCGCCCCGCTAGCGGCCGAAATGCGCCGCTAAAACGACGGTAAAGCGGCGCTAAATGTAGCGATGCTTTACCGCCAGCGCACCCAGCGCCTCGGTGTGAAAGTAGCCTTAAGAAATCGAAGGAGTCTGGCCGAAAAAAGTCACCCTGAAGCCGGGTTCACACTGGTGCGACACGACACTCGTCCTACTTTGGATCCGACTTTGCCCCACAACTTGAAGTCAGAGACGCGTTTGACTTCAATGAATGGGGATCCGATGTGTATCCCTGCCAATACCAGGCACAGAATTACAGAGTAAAAAAAAAAAATGTTTTTCAAAATTGTTGGTCTTTTTTTCTTAAAAAATAGAAAACAGAGCAGTAATTAAATACCACCAAAAGAAAGCTCTATTTGTGTGAAGAAAATGATAAAAAATGTCATCTGTGTACAGTGTAGCATGAATTGTCATTCAAAGTGCGACAGCGCTGAAAGTTGAAAAATGGCCTGGGCAGGAAGGGTGTGTAATGCCGCGTACACACAATTGGAATTTTGGCCCGCAAAAGACCATTCAGAGCTTTTCATCGGAAAATGCGACCGTGTGTTGGCTCCATCGGTATTTTGCTGGCCGAATTTCCGCCACCAAAAATTTGAGAGCATGTTCTCAATTTTTCCAAAGGAAAAAGTTTCGCTCGGAAATTCCGATCGTCTGTAGCAATTCCAACGCGCAAAATTCTGACGCATGCTCGGAAACAATTCGACGCATGCTCGGAAACAATGAACTTCATTATTTCTCGGCTCGTCATAGTGTTGTACGTCCACCGCGTTCTCGACGGTTGGAATTTGGTGTGACCGTGTGTAGGCAAGACAGTTTGAGCGGAATTCCGTCGGGAAAACCATCAGAGCTTTCTCCGACAAGAATTCAGATTGTGTGTACGCGGCATAAGTGCTCTGTAGGCAAGTGATTAATGGGATAATAATGAAGCTGCTTTGCTGGTGATACTGATGTAGTTATCGTATTTTAAAAGGCATTTGTTTTGTACGATCTGAAAATCGCGAATCAACGCTCACCAAACTTCTACTAACACGAAATTAACAGAAGGGGCCCAAAGCTTGAGAAATTAACTTCCTCTTTATACTCTCATAGTACGTCACTACATTCGTGTTTGTCAAACGACAATTTGGGGATAGTTGGTATGCTAGACAAAATCCTGCACATGCGCTTTTGACAAAAATCAGACACTAAAGCCCCATACACACGCGCGGATTATCCGAGGACCAGGTCCGTCGGATCATGTCCGTCGTACTTTGTCCGATGTTGGTGTTGCGTACACACGGTCGGACAACGTTGTCGGAATTTCCGGTCTGCAAGAACGTCGTGACGTAAGTCGTCTTCCACGAGACTAGAAAAGGGAAGTTCAGCACCACGTCAGGCACCCGTTGGGCTCCTTCTGCTGATCCCGTGTTTATCGCGAGTTAGTCGAAGTTTGGGGACTTAAGATTCGCGCTTCTCAGTTTTGTCACTCAGATCGTTACTGCTCTTCAGTTTGTGCTTGTCGTGCGTATCTGTTTATTAGTGCGTGTAGTAAGTTCGCATTTGTTGGTCATTGCGGCCTATATCTTGATATAGGACGCTTTGATTTGCACTGCTTATTGTCTGCTCGTTTCTGGTATTCATTTCGTTCTTTCAGGCCTTGCTGTTTATCGGTGCTTTCTGTTTGTCCGTTCTGACCAGCCGACCGTTTGTGAGCGATGTTTCCCGTACGTACTCGTCGCCGAGTTCGTGCTGTACACGGAATTGGTGTCGGGCTTTTAGCTTTGAGCCAAGACCCGTCCATGAACAGAGTGACGAGGAGTATGTGGACCAAGAATTGGTTGCTTCAGCGTGATCAGTTCTCGCACATGCCTTTGCTTCGTGAGATCCGGGAGAATAATCCTGATGATTTCAGGAACTTTCTCCGGATGACGGACCCCGTTTTTCACCGTCTTTTGGCTTTGCTGACCCCTTTTATCAGCCGGCAGGATACCTGCATGAGACAAGCCATCACTCCGGAGCAGAGGCTTGTTGCTACGTTGAGGTACTTGGCGACAGGGAGAAGCCTCAGGATTTGAAGTTCTCTTCAGGTATCTCTCCCCAGGCCCTGGGAATCATTATTCCAGAGACCTGTTCTGCCATCATCCAGGTCCTGCAGGAGGACTATATTAAGGTAACATTTCTACTTTACTATTCCCTTCTATGTATGCTCTGTTTGCTAATGTCTTGTATTTTTGACCTCCTTCCCTAATTACCATGATTGCAATATGCTCTAATATGCTGTGCCCCTTTTCTCCTTCATGCATTTTTCCCTTCACTTACCTCCCCAGCATGCTCTTCTGGCCCAATAGACACCTATGGCCTAGTCACTTAAGCAATGTATTTTGTCTGCTGCATAGTATTGTTTTCCCCCAAACACCCCCTAAAATATGCACAAATGTTTGCTGTGTGGTTTACTTCATGTAGAGCCCCTTTTTTTTTCCCTTTTTGTTTGTTGGGGGGGGGGGGTGCCAAATTCATTCTGAACCCCCTCCCCCAACTGCTCTGTCAGATGGTACCAATCCTCTATCTGCTGGCTTTCCAAAGGTCAATAGACACTATATACCTACCTCTTTATAGTGGGCATCTTTAGGGATGAATTCAGCAAAGCATGTAGTGCAAGGGGCTGGCTCCATACTTTCCATTTCCTCTTTTTTTTGTGTTCTTTCCCTCCTATTAGCTTGCTAGGTAATTTCAGAATGTCCAAATGTGCGTTCCTTTTTTTTGGGGGGGGGTGGGGGGGGGGGGGATTTTGAATGTTCTTTTATCTTTCCTGTGGGCTGCCAATAGTGTTAAGTAAGGAGGGTCTGGCCAAACTAGCACACATTATTGAGCCATTTGGCAATCAATGAAGTGCAGAGGGTTACCTGTCCAAACCCCCCCCCAAACCCCTAGTTATTGTCAATGGCCCATCAGAAGTGGGGGGATTGATGGGGGGTGAGTCATCTGCTAGGGGGACCCTCTACTTTGCGTTGCAAATACTTTCCAGCTTTAAATGTAAAAGTCTGATCTTGTTCCAAGATGTTTAGTGTCTAATCTGCTTGCAATGTTTATGTGCAAAGTGACTAATTTTTTTTTCTTGTTTCACTCCACAGTTCCCTTCCACGCCACAGGAATGGCAGACTGTGGCCTCCCACTTTGCCAGCCGTTGGGACTTTCCTAACTGCGGAGGTGCAATTGATGGGAAACACGTCCGCATCGTCCCACCCCCCAACTCGGGGTCCTACTATTATAATTACAAGGGGTTTAATAGTGTAGTGATGTTGGCGGTGGTGTCGGCGACATACGAGTTTTTGTATGTGGACGTGGGGATGAACGGCCGGATCTCGGATGGTGGTGCCATTGCGCACACGGAGTTCTACTGGCGTCTCCAAAGTGGCAGTCTGTGCTTGCCACCTCCAGAGGAGAATGCTGAAGGACTCCCCTTCGTCTTTGTCGCAGATGAAGCGTTTGCGTTGACTCCCCATCTGATGAGGCCCTTCCCGATGAGGACCCTCACCCCAGACCAGAGGGTCTTCAATTACAGGCTGTCGAGAGCCCGCAGAGTGGTGGAGAACACCTTCGGGATCCTGGCCAGCCGCTTCCGCCTGTTTTTGACGGCTATTAACTTGGCGGAATACAAACTCAACCACATAGTTCTTGCCTCTTGCATATTGCACAACTTTTTGAAAAGACACAACACCAACTATGTGGTGACCGTTGGCCCAGATGTTGAGGGCCCTTCCAATGCCGACCTCACAGCCCTTCAAGCGGCACGTCCAGGCTTGCCCCCTCTAAATGCCCGCGCGGTCCGCGAGCAATATATGGAGTACTTTGTGGGTAGGGGGGCCATTGCTCTGCCTGACGATGTGTGAGAGGCATTTTTAAATAAATATATTTTTTTACCAAACCTATGTTTTCTGGTCATTTCCATATTCTAGCTTCTTTGAGATATACATTTTTGCCCTTTAGCTTCAACAGTGGGAATGCACTTTCTGGGCAAAAGGAGGTAACAGTCTCTTCTTCCCAAAAAGATTCTTCTCATGTTGTGTGTTTGATCCCTAATCTTTGGTCTAGAGAAGGTTTGTAGTGCATAACTGACACCCAAAATACTCCTTTTCATCACCATGACAGAAATGTGTGTATTACCAAAAATGGTGTGCTACGTGTTTTCAAACAAATCACTGTGGGTGTCATTTACATAAGTCAAATCTACTATGCTCTACAAGTGCAGTGCAAAAGTGCCCTGGAAAAGAAACTTGCAGTGCAAACTGGACTTGCCTTTAGTAAATAACACCCATTGCCCCCCAAATCCTTTACATTTGACATACATAATGCTTTTTTGTTTTTAAATAAGGAAGCCACACATTTAGAAAATTAAAAAAGTTTACTTGCAACACATTCACAAGTGCATTTACAAACTTCTTGCCAAAACTGACAAGATCTTGGTTCTTGACAACATTGTTTACAAACATTCTGCATTTGGTAAAACCAGGCATGGAGCAAAACAGAACATAGGAACTAGGAAAGTTCAACTTTCTAAAGTGAAGACAAGATCAGACATGACTATATGTTCAAAGTGTGTTTGATCTTGCCTTCATCACATGGGGGGTCACCCCTGGAAAGTGGAAATTTAGAACATGCACACAATTTGGGTCTGAAAATGGTCATTAGATGGTAAAACACATGCCTAGAATCTTCAAAAGTGCCATTTTCCATCATGGGGATGAATGGACGTTTTTTGGGGGTGCAACCCCTTCACCACAACCACTTTAGTAGTTCGTAAAGTGGTTGCACCCCCAAAAAAACGTTGTCATTCATCCACCATGATGGGAGCTAGCACATGTGGACACAATGTGTGCATGTTCCAAATTTCACACAGTTCTTAAGTTGCAAATGTGTTCAGAAACAGCCACAAATGTGTGTTAATTACTTGGTGCGTTTTCAGATTTTTCCTAAAACATCAATGATGTTCTTCAATTTTTGTTGAACATCATTGATGTTTTGCTTTATGTCATCTAGATCTCGATTGCAGACCATTATCTCCCCGATGAGTACGTGGGCACTCTCTGTGGTAAAGTGCGATTCTTCTTCCACAACATCCACGTCACCTAAAAACAACCAAAAAAAACACAAATGTGTTTTGGAAATGAGGCAGGCATACATTGATTAGCTTACCAGTAGCTGTGTTCTCCCACACTCACCTGTTGTGGTGACAAGTTCTCCAATTTCTATGATCTCTCCTCCTCCTCCTCCTCCTCTGCTTCTGGTCTTTCCCCTTCTTTGGGAGGTGTTGGTTTTGTGGTTTCCTCAGACGTCACGAGTTTTCGCTCCCCTATGAGAAGGTACAAAAGGAAGATTTAGCAACACAATCTATTGAGGGCAGAAATAGGAAATGTCAAACATTGCTTGAAAGTGAGGGACAATATTTTTGTTTGGCCAGTTACAAATGACAACAACATGAATGTAGTCACTTTGTAAAGGTGCTAAACTTACTAGCTTTTTGGTAGAAGTTTGTCTGATGGAGACCCCCCTCTAGTATCCACTGGAGCACATGTGTGGAAAAGCATAATAAAAAGTGGGTTTGGGTGTCCCAGCACTAGTGCTCTAGAGTCCAGATGGGTAAACAGCTACTGGGTGACCTCTCCTTTACATTGAATAAATTGGCTTTACATTCTTGATGACATTTCTAGTGAGAACAAACTTCCTTTCCCAAAAAAAAAAAACACCAAACATCGTATTATAAGTGGCCGAACGATCGAGGTTGAGTACGATCGAATGGACACACACGAACATGACAGTGGCAGAAAGATCGAGGTTGAGTACGATCGAATGCACAGACGAACATGAAAGTGGCCATTTTCTAATGTACAACTTTGTAAAAATACAAACACATGGAGCAGTATGCAAGCCAAAAATCCAACACAAAACACAACTACTTACTTTTTTGAAGAACTCGCTTGATCTTTCTGTACTGATCGGGCTCCCTCAGTTTCAGGTCTGACCAGCGTTTCCTCAGTTGCTCCTTGGATCGTTGTACCCCAAAATGATTGTACAGCCTCCTCACAACTTTAGACATGATCTTGGCCTTGCGGACATTGGGGTTGAGGTAAGGCCCATACTTCCCATCATAGTCGCTCCTCTTTAATATGTCCACCATCTCCAACATTTCTCCAAATGACATATTGGAGGCCTTGAATTTCAGGCTCCGGGATCGGGACGTTTCTGCCTCCGGCCTTTCCTCGTCCTCCTCCTCGTTGCTGCAATATTTCGGGCGCACCTGCTGTGTCCCCGCCATGTGCTCTCCCCACTGCGCCGTAAAGAGAAGGGGTGGGGAATAGACGAGAAAGATCGTCAGGGGGGGCGGAGTTTGACGCATGCGCACTGTATATAAAACGTCACACGCCTGTGTCGTAGCCACGATCTGTGAGACGAGGGGAGAGAAAGCTCACGCACGAGACGATCGCTATAACGAAGGTACAATTTGACGTTGGTACATAACTAGCCTAGACAGATTAGACCTTGAGGCTTCTTTATGGAGAAGATTAGGAGAGTTTTGCCTGACATTATTTATAGTGTTTTGTGTGGTGTTGTGTCTTGCAGAGATTATGCAGGGATTCAACGACGTGAGTTTTCTCCCCCTGTTCATTGATAAATACAGGGAAATTCCCCTTTTATGGCAGGCCAAACACCCCCATTACGGCCACAAAGCAAAGAGGTACGCAGCCCTGCTGAAACTTGTGGAATTTGTAAAGCCAAGGTTCCCCACGGCAACTGTTGGTAAGTTAAGAAAGAAAATTGGCAGCCTGAGGAGTGCGTATATCAGGGAGCGCAAGAAGGTCCTGAAGTCCCAAGAATCTGGAGCTGCAGCAGATGAGGTCTATGCCCCCAAGCTCTGGTACTATGACAGCCTCCATTTTCTCAAAGACCAGACTGATGTCACGGAGTCACTCTCGCCTCCTCCTTCCACGCTTCCTTGCGCGCAGGCCACCCCTGATGAGGCTTCCGAGGAGCAACCTGGGCCTTCCAGTCTGGAAGAGGTGGAGGAGCCCAGCTTGAGCCAGGTATAGTAGTTTGGGAACCAATTTTGTGAAAAATAAATGATGTTCAGTTAATTCAGGATCCCCAATTGCTTAGTTCCTAACGTGTTTGACATATCAACTGACAGTAGTGTTGGAGACATTTGGGGCAAGAATATAAACTGCAGGGCTGAGAATTGTATGGTTTTCTATTTGTAACCATTTTGCAACAGTCACTAGATGAAAATTGTGTGTGTTTGATGAACAAATAACTGAAACTATGTCCCTTTTTCATACACAGGAAGACCTCAGCCAGGAGGAGGCTGTGGAATGTGGCAGTCAGGAGGAGGAAGGGGTTAGTGGCAGCCAAGAGGTGGGTAGTGGCAGCCAAGAGGGGGGTAGGCCTAGGAGCCTGACTGACTCCCAAATCCCTCCCCTCCGCCTTCCCTACAAAAGGGCGAGAAGGGGGGGGGGTGAGGCGGGAGAGTCAGCGCTCCGGATGATCAGAGAGGCTTCAGCCTCCCTACATGCCACACCCACCGACGAGGAGACCTTTGCCTCCTTGGTTGTCACGAAAATGATGGGTATGGAGGTGGGGCAACGCAACATGTGTGAGGATGTCATCCTCAAAGCCCTAAATAAGGGGATGGCTGGGGGGATGACCCCACTCACACATGTTTGCCATAGTGACCATGCTCCGCCTCCTCCTCCTCCTCCTCCTCCTTCTGCCACCCCACCAGCACCACAGCCACAGCGTGCAAGGAAGCGTGGAAGGAAGACCTGAGAGTGACGACCTGGATTCAGTCTGGTCTGAGAGAAGATGGAGCCTCTCGTAGTACCAGAGCCTGGGGACCTAGATGGCATCTGCTGCAGTTCCGGATGTTTTGGACTTCAGGACCAGATAGCACTCCCTTATTATTTAGATACGTACTCCTCAGGCCCCCAATTTTAGACGCTTCAAAAATGATGGTTGCCGTGGGGGTCCAAGGCTTTGCAAATTCCCCAAGTTTCTCCATCGCTGCGTTCCTCTTTGGTTTGTTGCTGAGACCTAAATAAAGGTATTTTTGATTTGAAATAATCATTGCCTATGTGTTTTACTTTTCTACAATGACAGTTTATTTGTGAGTAGGCAGGTACATTTCACTAATCATAAAGTATAATTAACAAGGGGCACCAACAACAAACAAACTCCTAGTAAATTTAAGCAACAAATACAAATGTTAATAATGTTGTTTTGCTAAGTTGAGACACACAACCCCCCTCAAAAAAAAAAAAAAAAATCTCCTTAAAATATGTATTCCAAAAAAAAAAATACAAAAATGACAAATCATCCAAAAAATATAACAAAGATTCTTTTACGATCTGAGTAAAAATAAACATGTAGTCTAGAAATCCTGAAAACTAATAAAGAACTAAGTTTGGGAGAAGTGCGGGTGAATAGGAGCAGCTAAAACATGTCATTCTTCTTGCATTGTAAAGAAAAAGAGAATGCGCTGCATTAAAGACATTTTAACATTGCAGCGTGACGAATGTGCTGTGTCGATTAGGAAAGGTAGTTTTACCTGACCGAGCGCTTCCGTCACAGAATTTCTTCTGAGCATGCGTAGCACTTTGTCCGTCGGAATTCGCTACACACGATCGGAATTTGGTGTGATAGGACTTTGTTGTCGGAAAAATCTATCCAGCAGGAGATAGAACTTTGTCCGTCGGACAATCCGATGGAAACTGTCCGATGGTGCCTACACACGGTCGGAATTTCCGACCAACATTGTCCGATAGGACAGAATCCATCGGAAAATCCGACCGTGTGTATGGGGCTTTAGTTTCTGTTAAATAAAAGTGGACTGCCATTGCCCTTAAAAATGCAGTCCGGACTGAAACGTTTTCTTGAAGTCGTGTGCACCATTTGAGTGTAATCACCCCGGATATTTACAACGCCCATTGCGTGATTGTAGCTGTGGGGTGGGGAATTCATCTACCACAATGATTGGCTGTCAGCTTTGACAGCTTCCCAGTGGGATAGCTCAGACACATCTCCGAACCCCCTGAGCTCTTCCCTACCCAGCAGTATGTAACAGGAGACCTCTGAAAAGTTGAGGGTTTTATCGCTTTTAGAACGTTGTCACCAGAACAGGTTTACCTTCAATTCCTCTGACATTCCAAACCATTTTTGATATTCCATCACTCATACATTCATGTATCTGAGACAATGGTCACCAATAGTGAGAGTTAATCTCCCCAGCAGTAATACAGAGAAAAACAATAACAACTTACAGGGATTCCAACACCCCAACCCCCACCCCCCCTATACTCTTAACAAAATGAAAAAAAAATTGCTTTTACATACACTTACGCTTAAGTTATTCATCCACTATTTAGACTAAAGAGTAAAATTTGTGTAAAACATAGCTTGCAGACAAGGTACCTACAGTGTATTTTTACATAGTAAGGTTGAAAACCCCCACACAATCCCATACCCACAGTTGAGGAGGAAGGCAAAAAAAAAAAAAAAAACAATAAAGCGTGATCCAATTCACTCCAGTGGGTATATCGGTATATATAGTATGTACATAAATCCACCATGCAGTGTTCACAGGCCACCAAACAACCAAAAATGCCATATTTTCCCAGAATCTCAATGATCTCTAAATGCAAGAGATCAATAGCACTTAGACACCCAAATAATCACTTCAGGGTTCACTGCCGCCTTCCAGTCACATCTGATCAATCAATGATTCAACAGGATCACCAACTCTCCTCAAGGTTAGTGTAAAGATAACAACAAAGGACTATAGAGTAATATCTCTAAAACTTCCAATTTATTACAAATATACTCACAAGCATCATAAGGTACAGAAAAGCATAAAACGCCAATGCCGCTGTGCACCTGTGGGCGTAATGATGTGACAGGCTGCTGGCCCCTCCCAACGAAATTCTTCTGCAAATAGGATGTCTTTAGGGAATAAAGCAAGCTCTATTGTAACCTGAAGACATTCCATTTGCAAACAAAACACAATGGGCGGGTCCATCGGCCTGCAATGTCATTACCCCCAGGTGTACAATGGCATTGGTGTTTTATGCTATTCTGTACATTGTGATGCTTGTGAGTATACTTTACATGTAGTAAATCAGGAGTTTTAGAGATTTTACTCTATGGTCCTTTGCTGTTCTCTTCCTACTAGGGATGCATTGATACCACTTTTTTTTAGCAATGAGTACCGATACCAATTACTGATACCTATTTCCAGCATTTAGGAAGATGAAGATGAGAAGGAAGAGCAGAGAGAGGGGTCTCCATCATCTATCAGTGTGCTGTGTAATATTACCACCTGGATGAGACCAAGTGATGAAGAAATACGTTACCTCCAACTGTCAGAGAACTCACAGTGCTAATGCCCGTCTCCGTGCAGCAGTGGCTAATTCCCATTCCGCTAATGCCAATGGGCATGCGCGGTGTCCCCGATAGAGGCGAACGAGTTTCGGAACGAATGTGTGCACCCATACTCACACATCCATGCGAACGTGTGCGCGCACATTCGTGTCCGTCAATCCTGTCGCCCTATGTAAACAGAGTCTCTGCCTGATACCAGTGCTGGATCGTCTTCAGCTTGTTCCTGAGTTCCTGATTGCTGTTTGACCTGTTGCCTTGCTCCTGACAAACCCGGCTTCCTTGACCATTCTCCTGGATCTCCCCTGCCTGTTATCTACCTCCACTGATTATACAGACCTCGGCTTTGGTTCTCTACTACGGCTCAGCTTCCTGATTCTGTACCTCGCTGCCAGCCCGTTGCCAACCTCTGCCTGTCCTTGACTACAAACTTGCCTTCCGTTTATGTACCTTGTTGCCAGCCAGTCGCCAACCTTTGCCTGTTCCTGACGTTGCAGTTGTTCCTGAATCCATATTTACCTGCCTGGCCCCCGCTGAACAGTTCTGGTGATCAGTCTTCAGGCCTTCCTCCGAGAGGATCCTGTATATCCAAGCTCCAGCCTTCAGCCTGCAGGCACCTGCACCCTTTCATTGCCCCAGCACTCCCTGTCCCCACTAACAGGGGTGTTGGGACCGGAATCGTGCAAGAGGCCTCCATCAGCATTTCGGACTCCGCTGTAAGGTATATGACACCAACACTCAGCACTGCCGGCCCCACAGCTAGGAGGACCATGCTGTCATCCTTCATCCTCCTTCAGTTCAATATGCTCCATCCCACGTCCCCCCTCCTGCAGTCCATACAACTTGTTTAAGTGCAGGAGTAAGAAACATAAAATACAGTATGAGAAGTCAGGATGAGTGCAGAAGTCAGGATGAGAGTGGGGTGTGGGTGTAGGGAGAGAAAGATAAAGGGAGGAAAAGAGTGTGGGGGGAGAGCGGAGACAAAAAGAGGCAAAAGAAAGAGAGAGGGCGAGAAAGGGGAGATTCTTTATGGCACTACAAATCCCAACATGGCAGACTCCCATTCCTGAGCTCACACAGTACAAGGAGATGTCCACCAAAGGGGTCACTAGAGTCTACCAGCCTTCCCCATGTGTGTGTGTGTGTGTATATATATATATATATATATATATATATATATATATATACACACACACACACATACACATATATATTATACAGTATCTCACAAAAGTGAATTAACCCCTTACATTTTTGTAAATATTTTATTATAACTTTTCATGTGAGAACACTGAAGAAATTACACTTTCTACAATGTAAAGTAGTGAGTGTACAGCTTGTATAACAGTGTAAATTTGCTTTCCCCTCAAAATAACTCAACACACAGCCATTTAATGTCTAAACCGCTGGCAACAAAAGTGAGCATCAGAAAGGACATCTTGGATGGCAAGGACATCAATCTGACTTCCCTCTTTATATCAGTCCATGACCTGGCCGAGAATAAGTCATATGCCTGTGGGGAGGTCTTAGTGGTCCTTAAGTCCAAAGACCCCAGGCTCAACCGCAAGCTGACAATCACAGAATTTGTCTTGGCTTTCGGGATGTTGAGAGATGTCCTTTGCTCAGCCTGCCCCAGCAGGAGGGAAGAGCTGGACTTATACCACCATGCAGTGGTGGACGTAAGCTATAGGTACGGGGGATATTTGTTTTATGACTACTACCGAGCGTTTTTGGCTAAAGCAGCAGCCAGGCTCGTGCAGTTTCAGGCCACTACAAGCTGGAGTGTCAGACACAGAGCTTTTCTGCCGCCACTTTGCCAGTCTACGATCCCCGCTCTGTTCTATCTGCCAGTCCTCTACCCATACGGCAAACTGGTGCTCCAGTGCAGCCACTAGACACCCCTTCAACTTCCCTTCCACCTCTGGGACCGTTAAGGGCTTGCCGGCCCCCGCTCAACCACGCCTGGTGGACAAGTTACATAGTTACATGGTTAGCTAGGCCGAAAAAAGACACAAGTCCATCCAGTTCAACCATAAAAAAAAGAAATAATAAATAAAAATAAAAAATATCGTACAATCCAATGTACCCCATTCTATACCCACAGTTGATCCAGAGGAAGGCAAAAAAAAAAAAACCCCAAAAGAGCATGCTCCAATCTGCTACAGAAGGGGAAAAAAATCACTTCCTGATCCCCCTAGAGGCAATCGGATTTTCCCTGGATCAACTTTACCTATAAATGTTAGTACCCAGTTATATTATGTACATTTAGGAAAGTATCCAGGCCTTTCTTAAAGCAATCTACTGAGTTAGCCAGAACCACCTCTGGAGGGAGTCTATTCCACATTTTCACAGCTCTTACTGTGAAGAAACCTTTCCGTATTTGGAGATGAAATCTCTTTTCCTCTAGACGTAAAGAGTGCCCTCTTGTCCTCTGTGTTGACCGTAAAGTGAATAACTCAACACCAAGTTCACTATATGGACCCCTTATATATTTGTACATGTTGATCATATCCCCCCTTATTTTCCTCCTCTCAAGAGTGAATAAATTCAGTTCCTCTAACCTTTCCTCATAGCTGAGCTCCTCCATGCCTTTTATCAGTTTGGTTGTCCTTCTCTGCACTTTCTCCAGTTCCCCGATATCCTTTTTGAGAACTGGTGCCCAAAACTGAACTGCATATTCCAGATGAGGTCTTACTAATGATTTGGGATGGCCCATCCTGCTAGTAGGGGGAGCATTGATCTGTAACAACTTTAACTACGGCTCATGCAACTATAGCCAATGCCGGCTGCTCCACATTTGTGCGGCGCGCCACAGGGCACAACTGAAGTTTACGTGCCATCTTAAACAGCATAACACATCCTGACTAGGCCGAGTAGATGTCCAATGTCCCTCACTGGCCATTTTCCTGATACACATGTTCACATCAGGATTCCACACCGGTCTTATTACCTTACCCCACTTGACTCACGACTGTCAGCCGACATTGATGAACTGGCTATAGAAAGACTATTGCAGGCTGAACTGGACTGAGGGTTCATCATAGGCCCCTTCACACAGTCATCCTTCCCTACCTGGAGAGTCAGCCCTATTGGGCTTGTCAATGACAAGTTTTTGAATAAACTTCAGTTAGTGTAATTCCCCGCACACACGAGCGGATTTTCCGTCAGAAAAAAACTTGGATGTTTTTTCCGACGGAATTCTGCTCAAGCTTGGCTTGCATACACACTGTCACACAAAAGTTCTCTGAACTTTCAACCGTCAAGAACGCGGTGACGTACAACACTACGACGAGCCGAGAAAATTAAGTTCAATGCTTTCGAGCATGCATCGAATTGTTTCCGAGCATGCGTAGGAATTTTGCGCGTCGGAATTTGTACAGACGATCGGAATTTCCGATCTGAAATTTTTCCGACCGAAAAATTGAGAACATGCTCTCAACCTTTTGCTGGCCGAAATTCTGCCAGCAAAAGTCCCATGGAGCATACACACAATCGCATTTTCCGACCAAAAGTACTCATTGGACTTTTGCTGGCGGAATTTCCGATCGTGTGTACGGAGCATTAGACTTGTCTGCGCCTCATTCTTCCCACATCCCGAGTCTAATTCTCCTTGAAGTATGCATCGGTTGACTTAGCTATTCAGGCCATTATTAACATAGGGTGTGTGTGTATGTGTATATGTATAATAATTTGTTTTCTATTCTAATCTTTTCTAATCGAATTCGATTTAAATAGATATATATATCTCTTTATGGTCGGAGCCCTCTGTCCAGAGAGATATGAACCACGTCACAAGACTAACAACATAAAATAGACCTGAAGTGTGCCCTGGTCTGCTGCACAGTATGCCAAGAGAAGGGGGCATACCCTAAGAAAGTAAATGGATGTTTCTGTAGATAAATTGTTTTTAAGTACTCTGAGAAGGGGAATGGGTGGTGGGTACCACGCACTGGAACTGACACAGACCATCGTGGGTGGTCTGCTTAAATACCCCCCCCCCCCCCCGGGCTCCTCCCATAATTTCAGGCCACCATACTGGCCTTCCTTTTTATGGTCGGAGCCCTCTGTCCGGAGAGAGATATGAACCACATAAACACGTCAAGACTAGCAACATACAATAGACCAGAAGTGTGCCCTGGTCTGCTGGACAGTATGCAGAGAAGGGGGCAAAAGACTTGGTTAGGGAGGTAATTATTTAAGTTTAACAACATACTACAGGGCAAGCTTGCTGAAGGCTCGTGACATTTCTGCTTGCGGATTGGGGATGTATCGAGCGAAGAAAGTGGATTTCCACCTGCTCATCTTCTTGACGACGTGATCCGGGACCCCATTTCGTGACAATGCTGATGTTTCGGACACCACAAGGTGCAGGATGAAGTAACTCTGGTGGCGTGTCAGGTGGCATTTACGTAATATCTTGCAACTGGGGCTGGTGATAGTGATTTCACTGGGCCATAAGAACCCGTAAAAGGCCAGGTAGATTGCTGCTTAAATGACCAGGCTGGGCAATAACCCAAAGGGGGAACATGACATGATGGTAGACATGTCTCGGAATATGGCACTAGTCACAGGTAGGCGTTGCAACTGGTTTGGGATTGTTGCCTGTGAATACCGCGCAGGATGGGCGGCGAACAAGGATGGTTTGGTAAGATCTTGTAAGGAGATGAAATGCTGGATGCCAGCTAAGTAGAGTCTAATGGTATTGTGTGACAATGCCAGCAGTATGACATGAAGGCCAGGATGTGGTTGCGATCTCCTGATACTGCCCTGGGATTTGAGGCTAGGAACCCGTCATAAGTCTTCCAGGCAGTACGGCAGGCCTTAAGGGTGTTGCGAGATAACGATAGATAAATAAGGCAGGTAGCATTGTAAAGGTGTTGTTTTAATCCAAGGTTAGCTGCTACCAATGTGGGATAAGAGACATGGTCGGGTCAGTTCCAGTGAAAAGAATGATGCAAAGTTAAAACAGCGTAGTGCGTCTGCCGGAGTATTGCATTTGCCTGGGATGTAGACGCAGAGGACATAAAATTGGTGCTGTGGTATAGTTGCACCCGCCTGCGCAGGAAGGCCATGATGGCCAGCGCTTTGGTTCGGCTTTTATTTACAATACTGGCTGTGGCTTGGTTGTCTGTGGTAAACACCACTGTTTGTCCTGCCCAGGTGCTGCCCCAGACTTGAGCTGCTGCAACAATGGGGTAGAGTTTGAACAAAGAGGAGGACTTGCTGAACCCGGGAATCAAGAGAATTTCTGACTGCCATGGCCCTTCAAACCAAAGATGGTCAAAAATTGCCGCAAAGCCTGTGGAGGCTGCGGTGTCCGTGACTACCTGAGGTGAAGAGGGAGATGCTGATGGAATGAACATTGATATGTCATTCCAGTTCATGAAAAATTCGTCCCACGTGGGCAGATCCGCTATTGCTGGCACGTCTAATTTAAGGATATGGTCAGGGTCTTGTAACTGGGAGAGAAACACTAAGAGGCGTGAGATAAAGGATCACCCCAAGTCTGGCTGCTGCCTTAGCTGAAAATGACCAGTGACAGTCATAGAATGAGCACCCTCCGTACTTGTGACTTAGATCCACTACTGCATGCAGGTACAGGTCCAGTTCTTCCCTTCTGTTGGGGTTGACCGTGCATAGCACGTCTCAGACCATCCCTAAGGCCAGCACAAACTCTGTGACAGTGAGCTTGCGATTTAAGCCTAGGGTTTTTGGCCTTCACGTCTCCCCACGAATATGACTTGTTTTCGGCCAAGTCATGTACTGATATGAGGAGGGATGCTAAGTTAACGTCCTTGCCATCCAGGATGTCCTTCCTGATGCCCTGCTGGGACCAGGTGCGCAGGGAAGACAGTGGTGCAGATGTCGGGCGTACCTGTAAGTAAAGGCACGAGGATGATGGTGGTGACTGGAGCTGGTAGGGGCGCAGCTGGACGTACCTCCAGGGCTTTCACTCTGGCCTTGACATTGGTGACTTCTGTTGACAGTGTGGTCACCAAGGAGTGCAACTGTGTAGTCGTTGAAAAATAGACTGCAGTGATGCCTGGGTGACTAGTAGGACTGCCACTGGCGGTGGAAACAGCAGCCTAAAGAGCTTGGCTTTCCTAGCTGTGGCAGGGTAGGAAATACTCCTGCAACGCAGTTCTGCTGTGAGCTTGGAAAATGGTCCAAGCTCTGTGAGACTGTGAGGCTGAGCCCGCAAAGGGTGACGGCAGGGCGGAGGCGAAGTCGGCGCTGTCGGCCTGTGACATGGCGTCAAGGAGGGGAAATGCATAAGTTTAAGGTAAGTTGCAAATGTAGGAGGGGATAGATGCGTTTGGGTAGATAAAAAGGAAAGGCAGAAGGAAAACAAGACGGACAGGACAAGGAGTGATAGGCACTATTTTGCGTGCGAGAGCTGTTGAGTGTGACTTTAGAAAACTCAAAAGAATGTGTGACAACCGAGGTGAGCCAGGAGGTAACTGGCTAGGTAACCGATAGCTCAGATGCCCGTCTGTGCTCCGCGCAGACTAATGAACCAGAGCTTTGGCGAACATAAGCTCCATCTGGAGATGTTGGTTGAGGATTTGATGGACCAGCTGTGGAGAGTGTGGAGAAATATAGTGAGGCCCGGAACGCAAAAGACAGCAGGGAGTGATAGTGTAGGGTCGGGCATGACAGTGTGTCTAAGTAGACACAGAAGGGGTTAATTAAGAGGTGGAATGGGAGTGTAGAGAGGGGAGGGGAATCAAGGAAGTTTAGTGGGGCTGTATTTAAAGGAGATATCCCTCCCTATATATATATATATATATATATATATATAATATATATATTATATTATTGTGTATATTTGTTGGCGTGTGTGTTTCTTTCTTTCAGGAGTGAAGAAGGTCATCATGACAGCTTGGGTGGGCCCTTTCGGGCTGTGTTTCTTGTTGGTCTCTGACGGTGGCAGTAAAACATAGGTGAAAAAAAAGGGGTAGTATGTGCCCCTCCGGTGTATTCCAGCAAAAAAGTTGATGGAATACTGTAATGGTTGTACTGCAGGGAGGGGTTGTCTCCGAGCGGTTACAACTGGAGACCTATTAGGTTGGAAAAGGTCCCGCAGTGCATTGGTGGTATACGTGGTGGAATGTGGGTCAACGTCAGAGACCAACAGACTGGGGTTAAATGTCAAGTTGTGTGACTTATGTTATATATATGTATGTAAACCCCTGTTCCCAAAAATGGGGCTATATTGTAAATTTAGTTTTTGGCTAAGCTGTAACCAGCCCAGATTGATTGTACATAGTTTATTGGATCTGTTATAATCTTGACTGTGTTGTGCATTTCCCACTGTTGCCAGTAGGCGTCACTGGTACCACAAGACAGTGTGAGAATAACAACAAAGTTGAGCTGTAATACATATTCTTTTCCAGAAACAGCCCAGTAGGAGGTTCCTGCCCCTGTGAATTCTGGGAGGGGGGATTTATTGGACAGATGCCATGTGACCTCGTGGCCCTCCATGCCTGGAGGCTACGCTGCTGCAAGCTTTGCAAGTAGGCCCAGAAGCCTTTCTGGGGCCTACTACTACTTCTGAGTGGGTCCTTAGGCTGTCTTGCCTGTTTGGAAGAAGCCAAGTTGAGGAATTCTAGGGGAGGACTAGGGTTGCCACCTTTTCTTCAAGTCAAACCTGAACACTTTAGCGGCGTGCTGCATTTTTTTTTTTTTATAGTATAAACTATACATATGTTTTGTTATTAAATAACATTTCTAATCATATGACATTAATAAAGAGTCCCCCCTCTACATCTGGATCCACAGAGTTCCCCTTTTACATCTGAACTCGCAGAATTTCCTTTCACTGTAAGGGGGACTCTGCAGACTCTGATGTAAGGGAGAACTCTGGGGACTCTAACATAAGGGATGCTCTGGGAACCCTGATTTCAGGGGGAACACTGAGAACTTTGATGTACGGAGAGGAATCTGATGTAAGGTGGAACACTGTGCCCTCTGGTGTAAAGGGGAACTCGGATGTAAGGGGTGCTCTGAGAACCCTGATTTACCTTAGTATACTCACTCAGAGGCAGGAGAGAGAAGGG
>CM053032.1:83533850-83662065 GCA_028564925.1 Lithobates sylvaticus
TCTTGTGCAAAGAGGTATATAGTATACTTATACATTCAGTCAGTGTATCTTTTTTGAGTTTTTGTAATGCCTTTTTAGTTTGTCCTGTAGAGTTTTGTTTAGAACAGGCAGTCATATACTAAGTCCAAAGGGGCTAGTCCAGGGACATTCAACCATGGGGCCACCCTGTGGCCATCTTGAGTAAGGGCAAATGATTCATGTAGCATTTACTTCCTGGAATCCATTTGCCCTTAGCTCAAACATGCACGCAGGAGAGTGTGTTTAGCTTAGAAAACCCCTCCTCCTATCCTGAAGACTCCTGGGATGTATGACATCATTTACCTAGGCAAGAAACCAGAAGTAACTAAAGAAATGTAAACACCTCCATCCGCTGCCTTTGCAGCTTAAAAGGGTGTTGTTTGCAGCTCACCCACGTGTTTTTTTGCGCTATCCAGCAGGTCTCAGTAAATCTCTAGACTGGCTAGACAGAGATCATCAAGCATGGATAATAGCATTGGATGTTTAGAACTAAACTATTGCTTGTCCTTTACTGCCTTTTAAACCTTCTTCACTCATGCAACATAGTGGAGATTCAACATTTCTCCAGAATCACAAAAATAAAAATTGTATGAATTGGTGAAAATAGATCAGCTTATAATACACGTTTTAATGCTTAATGTTTTAGATCATGTTTTAAGATGTTCCCACCAAGCTGAAAGGTTTACATCACTTCCTCAATCACTTTTAAAACACAGATCTGACCAGTTCTGCAAATATTTCCGTGAACTGTATGCATCTTTTCATAATACAAAAAAATGTTGTTGATATAGTGCAGTAACTGACTGCTTGCTGGTTGTGGTGTACTGTCCTTCACCACATTTTCGATGAGTTAGGTTGGTGCACCAGCAAAGCGGGACTGACATTTGGCAAACACAAGAATACATTTTCTTTTCAATACAAAAACAGTAATGCTGTAGTGTAGTAGCTGACTGCTTTCTGGTTCTTAAGGTTAGCAAAACAGGATTGACATTTGACAAATATAGAAGGTACTGTATGTGGCCACATAAAGTCTATTATGATGTAGGTAGTTTGAGGTAGCAACAATTTATTTAAATTTAGTTTGCACATCTGCCTTTAATAAAAAGAGGAAATAAAAAGTTAAAAAGACACAAAAAGATAAACTGGAAACCACCAGTTATTTCTCATCTGTCTAGTAGTAAACCATGATCTCAGGAGCAGGAGACGGTCCTTATCAAAGGGAAAAATTTCAGAAGAGAGAGCTAGCTCAGACTAGGAGAGTGAAAGATAATACTGTAATCATATTTACAGCTCTGTTAGGTTTAGATTTAGTATTTCCTTATTCATATTTTGCTAATAATCTAACATCTCTAACCTCCAAAACACACCATCAGGAGCTCAGTAAGTCAGAAGTCAGTTATCCTACCATTGTGACCAGTATATTTTCGAGTCATGAAAGGAAAAGGGCATAAACCAACAGACACATGGGAAAAACCTGCCAATTCTTGCATACAGTGGTGTGAAAAAGTGTTTGCCCCCTTCCTCATTTCCTGTTCCTTTGCATGTTTGTCACACTTAAGTGTTTCGGAACATCAAACCAATTTAAACAATAGTCAAGGGCAACACAAGTAAACACAAAATGCAATTTGTAAATGAAGGTGTTTATTATTAAAGGTGAAAAAAAATCCAAACCATCATGGCCCTGTGTGAAAAAGTGATTGCCCCCTAAACCTAATAACTGGTTGGGCCACCCTTAGCAGCAACAACTGCAACCAAGCGTTTGCGATAACGTGCAATGAGGCTTTTACAGCGTCCTGGAGGAATTTTGGCCCACTCATCTTTGCAGAATTGTCCTAATTCAGTTACATTAGAGGGTTTTCGAGCATGAACGGCCTTTTTAAGGTCATACCACAACATCTCAATAGGATTCAGGTCAGGACTTTGGCTAGGCCACTCCAAAGTCTTCATTTTGTTTTTCTTCAGCCATTCGGTGGTGGACTTGCTGGTGTGTTTAGGATCATTGTCCTGCTGCAGAACCCAAGTTCGTTTCAGCTTGAGTGCACGAACAGATGGTCGGACATTCTCCTTCAGGATCTCTTGGTAGACAGCAGAATTCATAGTTCCTTTTATCACGGCAAGTCTTCCAGGTCCTGAAGCAGCAAAACAGCCCCAGACCATCACACTACCACCACCATATTTTACTGTTGGTATAATGTTCTTTTTCTGAAATGCAGTGTTCCTTCTACGCCAGATATACTTGGACACACACCTTCCAAAGAGTTCCACTTTTGTCTCATTGGTCCACAGAATGTTGTCCCAAAAGTCTTGGGGATCATCAAGATGTGTTGTGGAGAAATTGAGACGAGCTTTGATGTTCTTTTTGCTCAGCAGTGGTTTTCTCCTTGGAACTCTGCCATGCAGGCCATTTTTGCCCAGTCTTTTCCTGATGGTGGAGGCATGAACGCTGACCTTAACTGAGGCAAGTGAGGCCTGCAGTTCCTTGGACGTTGTTGTGGGGTCTTTTGTGACCTCTTGGATGAGTCGTCGCTGCGCTCTTGGGGTAATTTTGGGCGGCCGACCACTCCTGGGAAGGTTCACCACTGTTCCATGTCTTTGCCATTTGTGGATAATGGCTCTCACTGTGGTTCGCTGGATTCCCAAAGCTTTGGAAATGGCTTTATAACCCTTTCCAGACTGATAGATCTCAATTACTTTCTTTCTCAATTGTTCCTGAATTTCTTTGGGTCTCGGCATGATGTGTAGCTTTTAAGGATCTTCTGGTGGACCTTACTGTGTCAAGCAGCTCCTATTTAAGTGATGCCTTGATTGTGAACAGGTGTGGCAATAATCAGGCCTGGGTGTGGCTAGAGAAATTGAACTCAGGTGTGGACAACCACAGTTATAGTATGTTTTAACAAGGGGGGCAATCACTTTTTCACACAGGGCCATGATGGTTTGGATTTTTTTTCACCTTTAATATTAAACCCCTTCATTTACAAATTGCATTTTGTGTTTACTTGTGTTGTCCTTGACTATTGTTTAAATTGGTTTGATGTTCCGAAACACTTAAGTGTGACAAACATGCAAAGGAACAGGAAATGAGGAAGGGGCAAACACTTTTTCACACCACTGTATAATATCCATGGTGGGAACTGAACCCTCCCACCCAGTGCTGCATTGCTATAAATGCTTTTGTTTGAAAGTGTATCTCAAGGCCCCTGTGTGACTGTCTAAAATGGTCCAAAATCCAGTTACTATTTAAAGCACATAAGTTAAAAAAAAAAAAAATACTTCCCCTGAATAAGCAAAATTCCTCCACTTATGCACCTGACAATCTCCCCCTCTCAGACACTATAGCTCATCAGTGGTAGGGTTTCAGCAGTAGTCCAGCAAGCAGTGGACAGGGCTAGGTTCAGCCAGTTACTGACTACTTACAGGTTCGTGAATCAGCAGTAACAGAGCTGACGAGCACACCTACTGCAACATCTTATCCCATTGGTGTGTAAACCTACATGAGGGTTACAATGCTGCTCTGAATTCAGGAGCCATGCAGCAGTGCTCCTGCCATATCACAGGAAGCTGCATGAGGTAGATAGCACTGGCAGGATCAATAAGTATTTATGAAACTGTTGGACCAAGGGAATATTGTAAGTACAAATGCACTTAAAATACATTACATATGAGCTGGCATTTGAGAAACAGATGCTGAAAAGTCCAAGAAACACTAACTGATCAGGTGGTGTGCACTTTTACAGGGAAAGAGGAACCTTGCCCTTAAGATAATAAGCTTGAATAATGAGCTGTATGAACGTGTCTAGTGAAAGAGGAAAAAAAGCAGGCTGCCTCTTATGGGGAAAATGGGGCAAAAAACTGCGCTAGGGGTCATAAAAATATGAATAAATAACACAATGTGAAATTAGGTTAAATTAAAACCAATGAGGCCGCAGCAACTTAAACCATATATATATAAACGGTGCAAGCAAGATGAGAAAAATAAAAAGCTGTGCATACCAATAAACAAGGAATAAGTGAATGAGTGAGGGCTTCCACTAACCATACATCACAGTCAATATGATTGGTTATATGTGTATAGTACTGTGTACCATCTACATAGACACACTCTACTGAAAACCAAAAAATTGATGAATCCGTGAATTAATCAAAATGTGATATATGCATGAAATAAAGAAAAAAATAAGAATCCATATGTAAACGGTTAATCAAACCAAGGAAAATATATACACCCAGTGATGGATATCCTATAATAATCCAAATATGACATATAATTATTATTATTATTATATGTCATATTTGGATTATTATAGGATATCCATCACTGGGTGTATATATTTTCCTTGGTTTGATTAACCGTTTACATATGGATTCTTATTTTTTCTTTATTTCATGCATATATCACATTTTGATAAATTCACTGCCTCTTATGGGGACCTTCAGGAAATTTAAACAGAGAGTCAAATTGTCTAAAGTTAGAGGAAGTAGGGATCCAGGCATTAGAGGGAAAACTCCAAACTATTATGCCGCGTACACACGATCGGACAAAAGTCTATTCGCTTCGAACGCGATGAGGTACGACGGGACTATAAAAAGAAGTTCAGTAGCCAATAGTTGCCCTTGTGTCATATTTGGTCCGTCGGACCAGCATACAGACTAATGCCCCATACACACCGTCGGATTTTCCGACGGAAAATGTCCTATCGGACAAAGTTGTCGGAAATTCCAACCGTGTGTAGGCTCCATCGGACTTTTTCCGTCAGATTTTCCGACGGACAAAGTTTTATCTCCTGCTCTCAAATTTTCCGACAACAAAGTCCGATCGGACTTTTTCCGATCGTGTGTAGCGAATTCCGACGGACAAAGTGCCACGCATGCTCAGATCACATTACAAGACCAAAGCTATTGGCTACTAGCCTCTACGTAGTGCCGTCGTACGCAACGAACGTCACCACGTTCAGAATGATCGGATTTTCCAACAACTTTGTCCGACCGTGTGTATGCAACACCAGTGTCGAACAATATCCGTCGGAAAAAATCGGATTTTGTGGTCGGATTTTCCGACCGTATGTATGGGGCATTACGGTTTTCCAGATAGAAATTGATTTCGGCAAACTATAGGATTATCCCACACACATTCGGAATATCCATCGAAATGATTCCGTCTGACCTTTTCTGCGGGTTGTGTGTACGCGGCATTTGACAGGCCCCTATTTCTCAGGACCAGGGCTTCAACAGCCAGGTTGTTAAAGCAAGCAGCCGAGAAGCAGGGACAGAAGATCAAGACGACCTGGGAGAACCAAGAGTCTTCCAGGTTCCTATCAAGGCCTGAGGCCTGTTCAGTGTGATGAAAATCACAGAAATACCCTCCCTCTTGATTTGGCAGAGCGGGTGGAGAATGAGTTTTAGAGGCAAAGATGTACAGTACATCAGGTTGAACTTATCTAACCAGAACATCCACAGTGAAGATTAAAGAATTCTCGGATATGGAGTCAACCCTGCTATGTTTTTTGACTTGAAGCCAGAACATTCACAATTCACATTCCCCACCCTTAACAGAGGTCTTGAAACACCTCGGGCTGAAGAGTCCATTCTCCAAAGTCCAGACATTGACACCTTAGGAAGTCTGTTTGCTAATTTTCCATGCTGGGATGTAGATGGTGGACAGAGCTGGAACGTGAGGTTTTTCCCAAACCAGTATTAGATCTACTTCTTGAGCCACACTACTTCTGGTTCCTCTGTGATGGTGGATGTAAGCTGACGAGAGGTGCATCCCTGAATGGATAACTGAATCACCCTGAGTTCCTAAATATATTGATAAGGAGACAAACCCTAAGTACAGTGAAGGTACCTAGAACTCCTTTCTAGCCCAATAGGCTGGCATCTGTCCAAAGAACCTTCCAAACCACTGGGAGGAAGTACTTTACCAGTTCAATGGCTAACTTGAGCCTCCTCATGTCAGGGCAAGCCTGTTCCTGCTGGTCCAGAGATCCACAATGCCAGAACTTTCAAGTGCAACAGTCTGGAGTAAAATCTGGCATACATAAATGCCTCTTTAAGGATAAGTGGGTCAACATTTTTTAGATGAGGGCCTGTTTATGGTGCTGGAAGACTTGGGATAAAGGGACTTACAGCTGAACTCTGTTTTATGCTTTGCCTTGGACTTGGAGGCCTAGGAGAAATTAAAGGATTTTTTGTTAGGTGCATTGAGGCAAAAAAGGTCGATATGGCGATATGCCGATACTCTCCCCCGATACTCTCCTGGCGATATGGATTATGTTTATTAGGCGTATTATCGCGTCCGAGGACTGCCTACCTTTTGTGAACCCTGACTGATCAGGGTGCGAAGAATGTCCACTAATCTTAGTGCTATAATTTTGACATACATTTTTAAATCATTATTTAATAGTGATATAGGTCTAAAGTTCTGGGGCAAATCTGTCTTCCCAGGTTTGGGTATAGTAACAATTAAAGCTTCCAGCATTTCAGGCGGAAAAGAAGCAGAGGCAGCTGCACTGTCAAATGTTTAAAGGAGATGCGGTCCTAGAATTGGTTGGAAGCTTTTGTAATAGTCTCCTATTAGTCCATCTGGACCAGGGGATTTATTGCTAGGAAGTGATGCAAAAGCTTGTGTTAGTTCAGCCAAGCAGAAGGGTGAGTTAAGTTCTTGGAGTTGTGTGGTTGTGAATGTGGGTAGGTTGATATTGGAAAGTAAGTCTGTTATGCTTGTTGGGGAGGGTTGTGGTGTCGAGTCATCCTGATTCAGGTTATAGAGAGCTGTAATAGTCGCTAAATGCATCTGCTATGCCTTGCAGGTTATATATATTGTTTGTTTGCTCTTTGGGTAAAGGAGGTGTGTTATTTTAGTCTTAAAGCGTTGTCCTTGTATTCTCCTGGCTAATGCTTTACCTGCTTTGTTGCTAGTAGAATAAAAGGACATTTTTGTCTTTTTTTCTATCCGTTCGTATGCTTGGAGTAAGATCAGTCTAAGGTCATGTCTTAGAGAGGTAAGTTTTATGCTAGTGGCGGTGTCAGGTTTGGTTTTGTTAAGTGCTTCCAGTGTGTCTATTTCTAATAACAAATTGGTAATTTTTTGCTGCCTCTGCTTCTTAATTCTTGCTCCTAGCTGGATAAAGATACCTCTTATATAAGCTTTGTGGGCATTCCACACTGAGAAAGTATTATTGGTGGACGAGGAATTGATCTGGAAATAATCGGACAAGTGTTTCTCTAGTATTTTCTTAGTTGTAGGATTTTGTATAATTTGTGAGTTAGCACGCCACATATAGGTGGAGGTGGTAGGGTATGAATCTTTGAGTGTAAGGAGAATAGGATCTGGGACACTTTTTGAAGTAGCCACTTGTCCATTAGAAACAAATCAATTCTCGTGTAAGTGCAGTGTCTATAAGAAAAAAAAAAAAGAGTAGTCTCTTTCACTGGCATGTGTACAACACCAAGATTCATACAGATCATTTGAGCGCAGGAAGTTTTTTAAACATGGCGTTCTTTTGGAAGGAGTTGTGGTAGAGTCCATTTGTGGGTTAGGAGCAATGTTGAAGTCCCCACAGATTATAAGAGATCCCTGTTGTATTTTTTTTTTACTTTCCACATCAGTCCATTAAGGAATTTAATCTGGTGTTTGTTGGGGGCATATATGTTAATCAGAGTATAACGGACATTGTTTATGTCACAGATGATAATAAGGTATCGTGTTGAGGAGTGTTTTGTTTCAGAAATTAGATTGAAGGAGATCCTGTTTTTTACTGCAACCATCACCCCTCTTTTTTTTGCTGACATATTGGAGAAGAAAAAATGTTGAATAGATCTGTGGGTACATTTAGGAGGTGCATCGTGGTGGAAATGTGTCTCTTGTACACAAAGTATGTCACAATGAGAAGAATCTGCTTCTTTTCACAGTGATGCTCTTTTTGCAGGACGATTCAGTCCATGTGTATTTATAGAAAGAATCTTAACTGGCATGTTGGTTAGTTAGGTGGTGCTTTGGTATCAGTTGGAGATTGTGCTCACAGTTGAGGTAGTGCGTAGGTGAGTTGCAGGCATTGGTTTCTTGGTTATTTTGCTTGTAGAGGTTCATCTCAGCTCTGTGGGTGTCTCGTTTGGCAAGTTGGTCGAGGTCGAGAGGAGCCAAGTAGGATATTATGCATAGTTCCTGTAAAAAAAACGTAGAAACAACAGAGAAAAAACAACTTAAACTAAAAGTTAAAAGCAGGGTAGTAATAACCCATGTGCAGATCATGTCTGCTCAGGTTTTGGGAGCTTGTGGTGTGGAAGAAACTCCAATAGGCGGGGCCCTGTCTAAGGGCATGGAGTTGAGGCTTGAAAACATTAACTGTTTAGGAGAAATGTCACTTGGAGGCGGAAGCTTGTTGCCAGTCGGGAGGGATTTTGTTGAAATTTCTTGCCTCAAGGGGGGTAGAGCATTCGTCTGGTACTATTTTCTATTTTTGAAGTAGTTGAAAGCCTTTGCTTGGGGATGTTATTACGTGGTTTACCCCATCTTTAGTAACCAACAGCTTGGTCGGGTAGCCCCATCTGTAAGTGATGTCATGGTTTCTTAAAGCTTTGGTAATGTTGTTCAGATTCACAATTTCAGGGTGTACTGTGACAAGTCTGCATAGAATTGCAGTGCAGAGTATTCAGTGTTGCGTTGTTCCCCTTTGCATGTAATGAGCATTAAGCGCTCTTTTGTTTGGTAAAAATGCATACGGAATAAAACATCCCTGGGAGCATTTTCAGGAATGAACAAAGGTTTTGGTAGCCTATGGATCCTGTCTATAGACAGTTCACTAGCAGGGATATCAAGCATGAGGGTCGTCAGCCTTGTGGTTGCATAGTCGCGCAGATCAGAAGATTGTATTGTTTCAGGGATCCCATGGATTTTGACATTATTTCTTCTGGATCTGTCTTCTAAGTCTGCTAACTTAGCCTTGATCCATGTTTGTTCTTCTTCAGCTGTGTCATGTGCGTCTACCAGGTCGTTAATGGTTGTGGCGTATTCCCCCATTCTGGTTTCAATGTGGTCTACTCTTTCTCCCACTGCTGTTAATTCTGTGTTAAAGTTTCTAATGCATGCCATCAAGTCAGTATGAATAGTGCTTCTTAGTAAGATGAGCATGTCTTTGAGTGTCATGTCAATCACTGGCTGGTTCAGCGTGGGGAATGAGACTATGGAGTCAGGGAGCTCTCTGGTGTCTTCTTTTGAGTCTGCATTGGATCCTACCTCACATTGCTGCATCCCTGTATCATCCATCCTGCTGCAAGATTTGGCTGGGCTTCTGTTTAGAGGGGAATGGGGTTGTGATGAGTCCTCTGGGTCAAAGGCTTGCCTGTAGGCTTGTGCGGCCTTGTGTGTGTCTGTGGTCCATTCGTTGTGAAGGAGAGGAGCCGGCGCCATATTGTGTAAATAATCCGTCAGCTTTTTCAGCCAATGTTCCGCTTGCCGCTTCCTGGTCACGATACTGGGCCATTGGGGAGTCGATTCACTGGAGAAAGTTTCAGTGCTTCCGGTCGCCGTGAGCCGCTATATTATCCCGCTGTATGCCGGAGCTCAGGAGTCACATCGCCATCTCTGTGAAGTCTAGGCCACGCCCCCAGGAATATAAATACATTATTGATATTATTTTTACATTCTGCATTTTAATATTGTTCTTGTAATATTTTGCTATTTTATTATTAAATCCATTTTTGAGTTGAACTGAACAGACTTTCTATTTTAAGACTTAGGAATATAAGTTACAGAATATAAGCAATGACAGCTCCCATGAAAGGCCTCTGAGTCTAGGATTTATCTTGATGAATGATGCCTTCAAAATAATAAATGTATTTAGTACTAGCACAGTACTACATTAATCTAAGCTGACCCTATGATATAACCCCAATGTAGTTTCAGTGAAAAAAAGAAATTTTTCTGAGATTTTTTATGGCTTGATTTAAACCTTCTGCTTTTGTAGTTCAACAATCATGTACAGTCCTTCTGCAGCCTAAGAAGTAGAGCTGCATGATTCTGGCTAAATTGACAATCACAATTTTTTTGCTTAGAATTAAGATCACGATTCTCTCACGATTGTTGCGGCGTATCATGATCTTTCACATTATACAAAAAATTGGGCTAACTTTACTGTTTCATGTTTTTAAATTCATTGAAGTGTATTTTTTCCCAAAAAATTGCATTTAAAAGACCACTTCGCAAATACAGTGTGACATAAAATATTGCAACAACCAGCATTTTGTTCTCTAGGGTCTCTGCTAAAAAATATATATATATTATATACAGTATCAAACAAAAGTCTTGTGACAACACTGAAGAAATGACACTTTGCTACAATGTAGTAGTGAGTGTACAGCTTGTATAACAGTGTAAATTTGCTGTCCCCTCAAAATAACTCAACACATAGCCAGTAATGTCTAAACCGCTGGCAACAAAAGTGAGTACACCCCTAAGTGAAAATGTCCAAATTGGGCCCAATTAGCCATTTTCCCTCCCTGGTGTCATGTGACTCATTAGTGTTACAAGGTCTCAGGTGTGAATGGGGAGCAGGTGTGTTAAATTTCGTGTTATCGCTCTCACTCTATCATACTGGTCACTGGAAGTTCAACTGGCACCTCATGGCAAAGAACACTCTGAGGATCTGAAAAAAAAGAATTGTTGCTCTACATCAAGATGGCCTAGGCTATAGGAAAATTGCCAAGACCCTGAAACTGAGCTGCAGCATGGCGGCCAAGACCATACAGTGGTTTAACAGGACAGGTTCCACTCAGAACAGGCCTCGCCATAGTCAACCAAAGACGTTGAGTGCATGTGCTCAGCCTCATATCCAGAGGTTGTCTTTGGGAAATAGAAGTATGAGTGCTGCCAGCATTGCTGCAGAGGTTGAGGGGGGGGGGGGGGTCAGTCTGTCAGTGCTCACACTATACGCCGCACACTGCATCAAATTGGTCTGCATGGCTGTTGTCCCAGGAGGAAGCCTCTTCTAAAGATGATGCACAAGAAAGCCTGCAAACAGTTTGCTGAAGACAAGCAGACTAAGGACATGGATTACTGGAACCATGTCCTGAGGTCTGATGAGACCAAGATAAACGTATTTGGTTCAGATGGTGTCAAGCGTGTGTGGCGGCAACCAAATGAAGAGTACAAAGACAAGTGTGTCTTGCAACCAGTCAAGCATGGTGGTGGGAGTGTCATGGTCTGGGGCTGCATGAGTGCTGCTGACACTGGGGAGCTACAGTTCATTGAGGGAACCATGAATGCCAACATGTACTGTGACATACTGAAGCAGAGCATGATCCCCTCCCTTCAGAGACTGGGCCACAGGGCAGTATTCCAACATGATAACAACCCCACTCACACCTCCAAGTCGACCACTGCCTTGCTAAAGAAGCTGAGGGTAAAGGTGATGGACTGGCCAAGCATGTCTCCAGACCTAAACTCTATTGAGCATCTGTGGGGCATCCTCAAATGGAAGGTGAAGGAGCGCAAGGTCTCTTACGTCCACCAGCTTCATGATGTCGTCATGGAGGAGTGGAAGAGGACTCCAGTGGCAACCTGTGAAGCTCTGGTGAACTCCATGCCCAAGAGGGTTAAGTGCTGGAAAATAATGGTGGCCACACAAAATATTGACACTTTGGGCCCAATTTGGACATTTTCACTTAGGGGTGTACTCACTTTTGTTGCCAGCGGTTTAGACATTAATGGCTGTGTGTTGAGTTATTTTGAGGAGACAGCAAATTTACACTGTTATACAAGCTGTACACTCACTACTTTACATTGTAGCAAAGTGTAATTTCTTCAGTGTTGTCACATAAAAAGATAGAATAAAATATTTACAAAAATGTGAGGGGTGTACTCACTTTTTGTGAGATACTGTATATACATATACATTATATATATATATATATATATATATATATATATATATATATATATATATATATATATATATATATATATATATATATATAATGTTTGGGGGTTATAAGTAATTTTCTAGCAAAAAATACTGATTTTAACTTGTAAGCAATAAGTGTCAGAAAAATGCTTAGTAAGTGGTTAAACTTACTTCATTTACAGACCGAAATTCATTCCTTTGATCTAAAAGAACCAAATGATACTTCTCTCAGCACTGGGAAATGTTGATAAACATTTCCTGGATTTAAAAAAATGTTTTGACAGCTCTGAGCAGAGAATGTCTCTGCACTTGTTACATAGAATTGTGAAAATGACGGATTTAGATCGTGAGGGGGGTTGAATAGAGATTGCAATTTTTTAATGATTAATCGTGCAGCTCCACTAAGAAGATTGCTTAGTTTTGGTATTTTGCTAACATCTTATCAAAGTAGCACAGGACATATCCATGTGCATAAAAGGAAAGTCTAATGCCCTGTACACATGGTCGGACATTCCGACCACAAAATCCGTCTGATTTTTTCGACTGATTTTGTCCGAAACTTGTGTTGCACAGTGCACACGCACGGTCGGACAAAGTCGTCCAAAAATCAGATCGTTCCGAAAGAGGTGATGTATAAAACGTATGATGGGACTACGTAGAGGCCAGTAGCCAATAGCTTTTATCTCCAAATTTCTTCTGAGCATGCGTGGCACTTTTCCGTCGGAATTCTCTACACACAATCGGAAAAAGTCAGATCGGATTTTGTTGTCGGAAAATTTTAGATTCTGCTCTCAAATTTTTTACGTCGGAAAAAGCCCGCTAGATCCCACACACAAAAAAAATTTCCGACAACATAATCGGATCAGACTTTTTCCATCCGAATATCCGACCCTGTGTACGGGGCATTACACCTTGTTTTCTTTAGAAAGTATCCACAACCTGTGGATAGTGGAAAAGCCTGTTCCCTGTCAGCATGCTGGAGAGTAGGATCGTGTGCTGTGCGTTGAAGCAGTGGCCTTTCTTCAGAAGTCCCCCCCCCCCCCCCCCCCCGCTGAGTCAGAGCAATAACTCTAACATCAAAAAACAATGGTCTTTGCTGCTTTTTCCCTTGCAATCTAGCCTCAAAATTCCTAACCCAAACCATGTATCATTTCCTTTTGTCTCATACCATACATACAACTGAAGGTCAGAGAACTAGTTTCCCTTACTTTCATTCATTTTACAAAATTAACCCAGATATACAATAGTGATTAATAAAGTGTACTACATTCCATTCTGCGCCGCAAAACAGAAGATAATCCCAGTACAACATGGGAGTTATTTATTTCTGGTATACTGCTGCTAAGGCATGATATTTATACCCCTGCACCTATGCCTACTGGAAGCATGGGCACATTTATTCTTGATTAATTAACTTGGGTAAATGTAAACCAAAAATCAATCAAAAGTTGCCTGTAGTGTTTTGTACTTAATTACATGAACTCTTTGATAAGTTTAGATAGTTGCATTACTTTTATTTTTTTTTTCACCAATTGAATACACATATTGAAGGTTTGTCTGTAATTGCTGTTTTGTGCTAGGTAGTGAACTATAAAAATGAAATGCGGTAGAAGCTAGGAAGGTTTATTGTAGAGTTGGGAAGCACAAAGATACCTGGAGGGCTTGCAGGATCGATCTACTTTATCTTCAAAAAAAGTGTATCCTTGCTAAGTATTTACAGAGAAGCTCTTTTTTAATTTGTTCTTGACTCGGGCTTGAAGTGAACTTGTTAGTCATTTTAAACTTTTGCAAGTAAACGTTCTACCTAAATGCAGATTCCACAAATGTCACAATTCAGTCTTTTATGCTACTCCTGTAGATAAAGACAATGTTAGCAGCACACATGGATGGTTTAATTACATCCTTCTGTAGGGAGGACACTGCCAGGATCATTTCTCATCAGGAAAGTTTGTTCCTCTGCAGCTGTACTCTGAGGTTTATACATCTGGTGAGTATATTGTATTATAGCACCCTCCTAGATAGGTGCTAGGATTAGGTAGATTTAGTGCGGGCTCACTGTGTCCAGTGATTTATATTTTTGTTGTTAGATAAATTAAGCATGTCTCTCTGTAATCAGTGTGGCTGCAATTCTGGGTTAGGCAAATTTAGTTCTAGCTCTTTGTAATCAGTGCAACTGCATGTGATTAGTTCGGTCTGTTCAGTGTTTCTGCTGCTGACTTGATTGTTTTCTCTTCTTTCCAAAGAACTGTAAATCTCTCTGGAACATAGGTGTGGAGCAATGCAAATGGCAGCCTGATTGTTTATACAGACCTAGCCAATCTCATGGAGGGTGACCCTGAAGGCTGCTGGGAGTCTGTATAAATACTCTGAGACACAGAGCTTCAGGGTTTTTGCCTGAGGAGGAGAAATCCAGCCTGAAGGGCTTGCTGCCCTACGGGCAGCCCTGCCATGTACAGTACCTTGAAAAAGTATTCATACCTCTTGACATTTTCCACATTATGCTACAATCAAAAACCAAAATGTATTGTTTGGGATTATATGTAATAGTGTGATAGACCAACACAAAGTGGCACAAAATTGTGAAGCAGCCGAATATCGCCACCAAAACGACGGTAAAGCACCGCAAAAAATAGCGCTGTTTTACCGCTGGCCCCCGCACAGCCCCAGTGTGAAAGGGGCCTAAATAAATACAGCTGGATAAAACAACAAAATGTGATTATTTTAAAGGGGGGGTGATTCTATTGTATGCCCACTTTTTTTTTTACCTTTTAGGCCAGTTTATTTGGATCAGGCCTTTGGGCAAACTGTAAGCTACCCTGAACAATTTGAAAGTGCAATCAAGAGTGTCCAAATGGCGACAGGCACAGTTTCCGCTCAACAACATACATCACAGGACCCAGGCCCTGGGATCAGTGTTCCAAACTAGCTGAAAACTGATGAGATCTGATAGCACAGTACAGGCAGGATAAATTACAGTTAAAGCGTTAGTAAACCACAGCCTTTCAAAAAAATTTAAAATCCACTACAAGGCAATGGAATAATGTGCATTGTATACTAGCACATTAAGAAATACTTACCTTAGGGGGCTTGGCATCCGGCGAAGAAGATGGCTGCATGATACAGCCGCTCTGCTCGGCCATCCGGGACTTCAGTCTTTAGAGGGCTCCGCCCGCTATGAGGATCACATCTATCCTCCCTAGTACTCCGGCACCGAGAGCAATGACCCGCCACAAGAAGGACCACCAGCAAGTCTGTCTGGCAGCTTCCGGCTGGCAAGCTTCTTCCAGCCGACGGGCTCCAGGCCACAACAAAATGTCAGCAGCTCGTGGCCGCATCAACAGCATGCAGCTATGGCCAATGAATACAGCAGTAGGATTTACGCACCAGGCACCCAGAAGGTAGGCAACCCTGACAGCAGGGAATCCTTAGGCTCTTCCTCTTCTTCCACCAGGAGCCCAGCCAAAACAAAACCCTGCCAGGAATCCCCGCAGAGGCAACAACAGGGGCAGACATGGAACTATGCCCAACACAAGTACCTGATACAGTGCTGCTTCATTCTAAGAAAGACCCTATAGATGCCTTTCCCACAATGAGGCAGCCCATATCGGACACCATGTTGAAAGGGATGCTGATTTCTCTAAGATCATTACTACAGTCAAATATGCAGGACTGTATGAAACAATTCTGCCAGAATTGACATATCATGGAGGACAGAATTACAAATATAGAATCCTCTATGGGGGAATACACTTCATCATACAACTCACTAGTTGATGCTCACACAGCACAAGCTGAAGATATTGAATGGCTCAAGGCAAAATTGGTGGACCTGGAGGATAGGTCGAGAAGGAGCAATATAAAGATCAGAGGAATTCCCAAGATCATTCCTGCCACTCAACTGCAGCAATATATCAAGGAAGTTGTGTCTCACAAAAGATCCGCAAAGAAAAAGTTCACTAACAGAGGTACCTGAATCTCATAATTCCTCCACTATCACTATTCAAGTCCCAGGCCATGGGATAAATGTTCATCCTAATGACCCCTAACGATGCTTCAACAGTTTTACCTGGTCAGGGATCACTAAGGTGGTTGTTTTTTTATGTTTTATTTGTTTTTCAACATTTGTTCTTAGTTCATATGCTATACGCTACTTCTTCACAGGTCACAAGTACAGGATTCTACGCGGTTCTTCAAATAAAAATTTACTTAATCTTTGATATCAAGAACAGTCTGTGCATTCAAAGACCACAGCACCTTACACCCTGGAAAGCTACAGCTCCATTCATGATATACCTTTCATCCTATAATTCCTGTCAAGTGCCTTTCTATTAATGCTAATGGACTTAACCATCCAGCCAAAGGATTTTCACTCTGGAAGAAGCATCTACAAGCAAAGTGGACATTGTTGCAGTCCAAGAGACTCTCTTCCAAGCGCAGAATCATCCTCGCTGTGAACACAAGGACTACCCACACATCTTCTTGGCAAACCCATGAGAAAAGACGAAAGGTGTCATGGTAGCCATTAGGAGCACTGTCACCTTCCAGCTTAAAAACTCCATCCTGGACGCGGAAGGTTGTTTCATTATACTCTCATGCGATATTAATGAAATACCCCTTACTCTAGTATCAGTCTATGTGCCTAATTCACACCAGCTTCATTTTCTACGTAGGTTGTTTAAAAAGGTATCCTAAGTTAAGTATGGTAACTCGCTAATGTGTAGTGATTTTAATGCTGCGGTTGACCCAACACTAGACTCTACCTCATCTGCCAAGTGCCAACTACTTTCTTTACGATCCTTGTTTCATGAGGAGCAGTTTTATGATATATGGAGGTGCCAACACTCCACTGAGAGAGATTTTACTTTCTACTCCTACAGGCATCTTTCCTACTACCGCATAGATCTTTTTGTTGCTGACATGAGGCTACTCCAGAGAATCTCCTCCTCGTCTATCAAGGATATCACATGGTCAGACCATGCAATCATCAAAATGATGCTGGAGGAGCAGGTATCTCTGGAACGAGCATCAGTGTGGCGTTGTAATGTCAGTAACTTACAAGACCCCCAAAGTTCTAAAGTTATATCTCAACATATCCGTGAATTTTTCAAAATAAATACCCATTCAGTATCAGACCCATGGGTTTTGTGGAATGTACATAAAGCTTTTATGAGGGGCATTTGCATCCAACAAAACTCTAGAATTAAGAAGCTATATAACAGTAAATTAACAAAGATAATGTTGGAAATCCACACCCTAGAAATCAGGAATAAATATCTCCCTACACACCTAAATACAGAATCCCTATACAAACTGAGACAAGAGCTAATATCCTTACTCCCTGAACAATATGATAAACACCTAAGAAAGCTAAAATGTACTTCTTATGCTCAGGCCAACAAGGCGGGAAAATATTTAGCAAATAAAATTAAAATCAAACAAGCTAAATCCAGAATTACCCACCTAATTCACTCTACTTCCAGACATAAAATCACACATCCCCAAGAATTAGCAGATTCATTTTCTAGCTATTACAGTGCACTGTATAATTTAAAGGCAGACCCTACTACTCACCAACCATCTATACCTGAAATTCTAAAATGTCTTGACAAACTAGATTTACCTAACCTATCTGAGGATCAATTATAAAAACTCAATGCTCCTTTAACTAATCCATAACTGTCCCAAATTGTAAAGTCTCTCCCAAATGGAAAATCCCCAGGCCCAGATGGATTCCCTAACAAATACTATAAGATCTTTCAACAAGAAATGAGCTCTCATCTCTTAACTGTCTTTACTAAAGTGACACAGAAAGCTTCACTCCCCCCAGAGATGTTGAGAGCATGTAGTCATCCTTTTCTAAACCTAGGAAAGACCCAACAACACCAGCCAACTTCAGCCAAATTTCCCTACTAAAAATGGGTTTTGTTGCAGGTCGCCAAACATCAGACGCAACTAGGAGGATTATTAATATGATTCATTATGCTGAAAGAACCCAAACACCTTCTTTGCTCCTAGCATTGGATGCAGAGAAGGCGTTCAACAGGGTACACTGGCATTATATGTCTATGGTACTATCAAAATTTGGTTTCTCAGGAGACATTTCATCAGCTATACTAGCACTTTACTCAAGTCCTTCAGCACAGGTATACACATCCCGTATTTTGTCAAAACCATTTAGCAACTCTAATGGAACTCGACAGGGGTGTCCGTTATCCCCCACAATATATAACTTAGTTCTAGAACCATTAGCAGAAGCTATCCGCTCCAACCCATCTACCAAAGGCTTTTCATTCCAAGGATCTCTACACAAAATAAATTTATTTGCTGATGATATTATCTTAATGTTGACAGACCCGGCAAAATCTCTCCCCATAGCATATCATGTACTACAACAATTTAGCAACATTTCATACTACAAGATGAATACTTGGAAATCTGTAATCTTAGACCTTGGAGTAAAAACCTCCACTTCAAATATCCCTAAATCCCAACTCCCTTTTTTTTTTTTGTGCCACTTCAGCGGGTATCTCGAGATAGACATATAATCAACTTTTCAGTCATATCCGTCTTACTCATGTCACATCATTGTGGCGTTCTTCGAGTATCGCGCTCTCTGACATTATGCAAATATATTATGCTCTTTATTCCTTATCTCCCCTAGTGCCCACCCCCCTACCCTCCCCCCCAGGACTTGACCAAAGTGTCCATGTCTAATTCTCAGATCATTATATCCTTAGTTGTTCAGCATAGCTCCATGTTTTTTTAAAACTAGTCCACCCTCCCCATTTGTCTATTTTATCTTCCTCCTTATTTCCATTCTTGCCTCTTAGCCTTTCCATCTTATATATGTCCTCAATCTCGTCGATCCAATCCCAGATTGAAGGGGCCTCTAATTCCTTCCATTTCTTGGGGATCGTTTTTTTTGCAGCATTTAGGAGAAGTGGCAGCAATGACCTTTGGTATTTTTTAATGTTTTCTTTTGTACCATGCAATAAAATAGTCCATGGGTCGTCTGGAATTTCTACATTTGTTATATCTTTTATATAGGACCTGACTTCCCCCCAGAAGGTTTTAATTTTGGGGCAACTCCACCAGATGTGTAACATGTTACCTATTTCCTCACAGCCCCTCCAACATTTCCCAGATTTATCTTGCTGGAATTTGCTGGTTTTGTCCGGGGTAGCATACCATCTGGACAGGATTTTGTAATTAATTTCAGCTGACTTGCTATCCTTCGAAGAGTTATGAGTTAATTTAAGAATTTTTTTAACTATGTGCATCTCACATTGTGTCCCTATTTCCCTTTCCCATTTGTGGATGTATATGGGGGTCTCCCGTCTCTCCCAGTCCAGCAGGAGCCTGTACCACCGTGTAACAGCACCTCCACTACCTCCGGTCACAATTAGTGACTCCAAGGGCGTTAGATCCGTTAGTTCTCGTATAGGGTGGGACAGGCTCTCAATGAAGTGGGAGAGCTGGTGATATCTCCACCCATCTATTTCTGCAAATCCCTCTTTCATCTTTATTTCTAGAAGTGATCTAATCTTTCCATTTTTTATAATATCCCCCACTTGTGCTCTTTCTAATTTCAACCAATTTCCCCCATTAATTTTTAATCCTGGTGCAAAATAAATATTCTCCTTTAAAGTGATGAGTGGTGAATTATAGTGGCCATTTATTTTTTTGTATATTTCATCCCAAATCCTCAGTGCAGTTACAGTGAGTTCACTACTATCTCTGTCTATATTCCTAAACTTCGGGGGGTTCCATATTATTTTACTTAAATGTGCTTTACTAAGAGTGAATTCTAGGTTTACCCATCTTTTTTCTTCTTTGTTTTCTTTTGTCCATTCTAATATTCTTGATAACACGATGGCCTTATAGTAGTAAGGTATATCTGGGGCTGCCAATCCTCCGCAATTTTTTCCCTGTTTAAGTGTCGAGTATGCTACTCTTGGTTTTTTCCCGTTCCAGATGAAGGTCGTTACCAAGGTTCTAAGCTTAGCTAGGTAAAACCCTGGTAAAGCGATAGGCATCATCTGGAACTTGTAGAGTATTTTAGGTAAGATAAACATTTTGAGCGCCTGTATTCTACCGAACCATGATAATGGTCTGTGTGTCAGTCTATTGCTTTCTGTTTTAATTTCATTTAATAACGGGATATAATTTAAGTTATATATTTTTTTAAGTGAGGGGGCTAATTTGATACCTAAATATTTTAATTCTCTGCGCCAGGGGAATTTGTATGTTTCTTGGAGCTTTTTTTTTATGGTGGCATTTGTATTGATATTTAGGATTTCCGATTTATCTTGATTTATTTTAAAATTAGTTAAATCTCCATACTCTTTAAATATCTGCATCAGTCGGGGGAGGGAGCTCTCTGGATTTTTTAAATAAAACAAGATATCATCCGCGTACGCCGCTATTTTGTGGGTATCTTCTCCTACTTCAAATCCTCTTATTTCTGGTTCTCTTCTAATTAAAGAAAGTAAGGGTTCCAGGGACAGGATAAAAAGGATAGGGGAAAGAGGGCACCCCTGTCTTGTTCCGTTCTTCATTTCAAAATGTGCCGATTCAGATCCATTTATTTTCACAATGGCCGTCGGATGGTGGTACAGGGTTCTAATTCGTTGGATCATTTTAGGGCCTAGGCCCATTTCTTCTAATGTTCTAAACATAAAGCTCCAGTCGACTCGGTCGAAAGCCTTCTGGGCATCTGTCGACAAGAGCAGACTTGGTCCTTTCTTCTTTTTCTCCTGTAAAAGAAGCAGCAGGGTTCTCTCCCCGTTGTCTCTACTTTCTCTGCCAGGTACAAAGCCCGCTTGGTCAGAGTGGACCAGTTTGTTTATTAGAGTTTTCAACCTATCTGCTAGTATCTTCGAGTACAATTTCGTATCCGCGTTCATAAGTGCGATTGGTCGATAGTTGTCGCATTTTGTCCCCTCTTTGCCCTCCTTTTTGATTACCGTAATAGAGGCCATTAAGGCTTCCTTACTCATTTCGAAATCTACACTGAGCCCGTTAAAATAAGCACACAGTTTGGGAATCAGGATATCTTGAAATTTTTTATAATAATAGGTTGTAAAACCATCGGGTCCCGGACTTTTCCCTAATTTAGTCCCCTTTAAAGCTCTGGTTATCTCGGCTTCTGTTATCTTTCCTTCTAATATCTCTCTTTCACTATCAGAAATTTTTGTTAAAGCCGCCCTGCTTAAGAAATTATTCATTTTCCGATTTTTCGTTATGTCTTCTCCTCCCCCATTTTGCTCGACTGTGTATAGGTCAGCGTAGAATTTTTTAAATGTCTGTGCTATCCCCCTTGTGGTGTATTCTATATCTCCCTTCTTCGTTTGAATTTTCTCTATATAATTTTGGGCTTTCTTCTTCTGGAGCATTTTTGCTAAATATTTAGGTGATTTGTTGCTTCCATAATATCTTTCCCTTGCAAGCAGATGGAAAGTCCGATTAGTATCGTATTCCATAAGTCGTTTAAGCTCCTCTCTTCCCATCGTGGGTTGGGTCTCTTTTATGTTGTTGTTCCAATCGGTATATTTCTGCAATTATATCTTTAGTTTTTTGGGCTTTCTTCTTTTTTATCCCTGCTCCTATCGAAATTAACACACCCCTTATGTAGGCCTTATGGGCCTCCCACAGGGTCTGCCTCGAGATACCCTCTGTATCGTTTCTTATAAAATATTGTTCCACTTCCTCCCTTATTTTGTTTTCCTCTTCTCCCCCCTGAATAGTACTTTCATTTAGCCGCCACCGTTGGAATTTCATTTGCGGTTCCCCCGTCTGTATTTCTAACATCACCGGGGCATGGTCTGAGAGTGAAATTATTCCTATTTTAGTATCTACTACTCTGTCTAGTGTATTGTGCTCCAAGAAAATATAGTCTATCCTAGAGTACGTCCCGTGTACAGGGGAGAAGAATGAATAGTCTTTATCTTGTGGGTGTTGACTTCTCCAGACATCTATCAATTGGGATGTGTACAGTTTTTGTTTTATTTTCTTTAATTGTACATTACTAATCCCCTGCACACGGGACGTACTGTCGTTCTGGGGGTCGAGGCAAAAATTTAAATCTCCCATCAATATTAGAGTTCCACTTTTAAAATCCATTAATTTACTCAATATCCTTCCTAGGTATGTTCCAGGGTTAGTATTGGGAGAATATATGTTCGCGAGGGTATATTCTACATCTCCCACTTTCCCTTTCAGGAAGAGGAACCTTCCCTCGGGGTCAGTTACTCTGTCTAATAGTTCGAACCGTATTTTCTTTGAGAAGCCGATTGCTACCCCCCTAGCTCTTTTTATAATAGTGTCCCCATAATACCATTTAGGGAAATCCCTTGAATATAATTTTGTCTTAGAGTCAATGGCTATATGTGTCTCCTGTAGAAAGACAACTTCAGCTCTATATTGTTTGAGCTCTTTCATGATTTTATGCCGTTTATTGGGAGTGTTTAGCCCCTTGACATTGTATGATAAAAATTTTATGTTTTCTGTCATAGTAGATTTATGAATAATTTGCTTGTCATTTTCCTGATCTCTTGATGTTCTATTCTTTGGTCAAGTCCTGTGGTCCCTCCCTTCCCGCCTCCCCTCCCTTCCCTCTCCCTCCCCCCAGCCCCCCCCTCCACCCCCTCCTCCTCCCGCCCCCTCTAAACTCCACCCTCCTCCCCACCCCCCCCCCCACCCCATCCTCCTCCCCCCTCCCCCCAACCCCCCTTGTGGCCCTAACTCGGCCCTCGACCCGAAAGTGGTCCTAGTTTCCTTGACCATCTCGAGTCGCATCTTCGAGGAAAGCCCGAATGATCACCCGTCCCCTCCCCCCCCCCCCCGGCCCGTCCATGTCCGGGTCGGGGGGGGGGGGGGGAAGGCAGGGGCAGTTCTTCCCCTTCCCTCCAGCTCCTATCCATCGGACCATCCCGGGAGCTCCGGGATCTGAATGTCTAGTTTTTTACAAAATTCTTCCAGATCTTCTAGAAATGTCAGTCTGGCCGTGACCCCATCTCCAAAGCCCACCAGGCAGGCAGGGAATCTCCAGTTATATCGAATATTTTTGTTTTTCAAGCTTACTAGCAATGGTTTCAAAAGTCTTCTCCTAGTGAGAGTCTCCGGGGCGAGGTCCATAAACACCTGTATCTCCCGACATTCAAATTGTAACGGAGTCAGGCCCCTTATTTTTGTCCAAATTTCTGCTTTATCTTCGTATAAGTTAAAACGTGCGATTATGTCTCTGGGTCGCTCTGAATTCGTCTCATTGATTTTCCCAATCCTGTGCACTCTATCAATTCTGGGGAATTCCCCTTCTCCCTTTCCATGTAGGGGGCCGAATATTTGTTGAATTATATTCTTCAGGTCCTCTCCCCTGGTCTCGGGGACTGCTCTGATCCTTAAATTCTGCCTCCGATTGCGATTTTCTTGGTCTTCTATTTTATATTGCAGACCCCGCTGATGAAGATGTATTTGTTTAATCTGTTCTTTGAGTTGATCGACTTCTTGAGTCAATTTTTCATTTTTTTCCTCGACCACTTCCACTCTACTTAGCAAATGTCCCAAGTCTGTCCTCAGCATTCCAATATCTGCTTTTATCGCATTTTCCAATCGTTCTAGCATCCCCATCATTTCTCTTTTAGAGGGTAGGTGGTCTTCTGATCTAGGATCCTCCATATTACTAACTTCCCGTTCACTTTCGGAATTTAAATCTTCCCCGGGCACTTCTGGGGTCTCTTCTGATTTTTTGTCGAGTCCCTTCTTTTTGGTGTTTCTAAGTTGCTGGTGGCTTGTCCCCTCCGAGGTCCTCGGGCTTGCGCCCTGTGTCATATAATGTTTGATTGAGCTATCTGAAGTCTTCTCTTTTGGGGTTTTTGGTGGCCCACCTTTTGTTGTTTTATTAGTTGACTTGCTCATGTTGGCCTCTCCCCTTTTTCTTATTCGTTTCCCCAGCTTTCTGTCCTCAGCCCGTTGAGATATATATGTCGGGGTTTCTTCCCAAATTCCTCTCCTCCTCCTATATGATGCTACCCTGATATCAGGGTGTAAAGCGTCAGTTATTTTGTCCCCTCCTCCCTCACTCAGTCCGAGCACTGAAGTTCTGTTATGGTGATACTGGGAGCTGGGGACTTCCAATTAATCGACTAAGATCTCCTGGTAGTCTACTGGCCCTGGTCACCTTTCACTTAGACCGTACGGGGGTATCCTCTTTGTGAGGGCACCGATTCCATTTGGTCCGCAGATTAAGTGTCCGGTTGATTACCGGGGGTCAGTGTCCTCCGCTGGGGGGTTTATCTCCCCTTAGATCTGTGTATCTCAAAAGGGCTCGTGGGGAGATGCGGGCATACCCAAGGGTGATATAAGTATCTTGCGAGCCGTATCGCCAAACAGAGAGGGACCAAGGGAAAGGGACCCGGCAAAAGCAGCAAAAAAAATAAAGGAGAAAAAAGAAAAAAGCTTTACTTATTAAACCGCGGTCTCTTCCTATTGGTCAGGCCTCAATCCGCCGTTTCCAACGTTTATATGTCGGCAATACTCCACAAGGCAGGTGTTTTTTAAACTGTATTGGATTTACCTTCATGGGCCATCCTATACCCGTGTCATTTGTGACCTTGTGGCAAGTAGCACTAAATATCCCCTTATTTCCACTTATATCCTCTTGTATCTCTTGCTGTTGTACCTCAGTTTCTGCTTTTCTCTTATATCCCCCCAATCTAAGACAAAGTGCTGTTACTCAGGTTCAATTACTCTATTGGTTCCCTATTTCTGCTTAAGTTTTCATATAAGTCTTTCAATGTGTGGATGTTACAACATGGAAACCTAATAGCGGGAGAGGGGACGGCACTTTCATCGAGTGGTGGGAACTTCACATTGGCCGTTCCTCGGCAGATGGGGGGGGGGCAGAGAGAGAAACAAGAAAAAAAGGGTAAAAAAAAGGGGAAGAAGCGATCAAATGAGAGCAACAGGAAAAAATAAAAAAAAAAAAAAAAAAAACAGACAAAATAGGGAGGGAGAGGGACAGACGGAGAGGGGCGGGGCAGCTCCCTTGATAATAATCCACGGTCCCTCCTAAGGTCAGGGATAGGTCGCACGGTCAAGATATTCGTGTAAAACTTTTAATCCGCAGCACATACATTTGGTTTATATCAGATTTGCTTTTATTATCCTTATTCTTACCCCTTTCTTCGGTATCCGCTCCACAGAGAGACAGGAGAGGGAGACAAAAAAACAAAAAAAAAAACACTTGTATCTCTCACTATTATATCTCCATAGTCACAGTCTCCTTCTATTGGTCAGGCATAGGTCAGACATTTCAGACATTTATGCATGGTATTGATCCAAAGAACAAGTATTTGACTTATGTCAGGCTTATGCTCATTTTCTTTATTTTGCCCCTCTCTTCTATGGCCCCCCAGAGGAGCAAAGACAGGGAGGGGTTACTTGCACTTGTGTCTCCTGCTGTTATGTCACCGTATTTCTGACCTTCTCCAGTGTGACCCAGATTTAATGCACGGTATTTTCAAGCTTAAACTTATGACAACTTATGACAATTTTACCTCCATGTTCTTGCCCATCCAGCTCCCAAGTATCCTTCAGGTAAGAAGTAAACTATAGAGATTACCTGGTGTGAAGCCTTACGGTCTGTCTCTCTTGTGGTTCTCAGCTGTTGCTGTAGCGTGGAGAGCACCCTAAAGGCCATGATCCCTTTGTTAATTACCGAATCTCTTTGTAAATGTGGACTGCTGTGCACAATATCCATCAATTCTATAATAACAACAAGCTTAAAACCAGAGAGTTTTCGATAGAAGAATTTTGCCTACCCCAAACATACACGTTTACACTTACTGGCATACTACATTTCCTGTCAAAACACCTCTAGAAAGATTAGTCATGCATCCAAAAGCATGGAATTTTTATACGTCCTCCGGTTACAAAGCTAAAGGAATCTCTCTTTTCTATGGTATCTTGCAAAACAAAAACAAGTTTTATAAAACAAACCCCATACAGAAATGGGAAAAGGAGTTAAAAGGCACATTTACCCAAGAACAATGGAGGAATGCACTCCAATCTATTCTCAAGATCTCCCATTGTACCACCTATTGGGAAATTACCCTAAAAATTACAAACAGATGGTATTACACGCCTTTTCGGTTGGCAAAATTCTCCTCTTCACACTCTCCATTATGCTGGCGTAATTGTGGCCGAGTATGGAACAAACTACACATTCTATGGCAGTGCCCAGCAATAACAAGCTTCTGGAACCAAGTTTTTAAACGTATTTCCTCATGTACAGGTGTGCTACTGCCCTTCTGCCCTGAACTAGCCCTCCTTAATATAGGTATAGACATAACTACCCTAAGAAATAGGTCTATAATACTTAGGCGGTGGAAGTCCACATTAGCTCCAAACCTATCAGAGGTAATTGAACTTCTAGCTTTCAATTAATTTTCTTATAAAACAACTTCAAGAAGCATGGAGCATTTGGCCGAATAAACAGAGTTTATTAAAGCTTTACTCTTTATGTACCTCACACATGTAGCGCATATGAATACTGTACATTCTATATTCACTTCTTTCATGTTGCTTTGCAATTGTTGACCATGTATTAACATATGTTTAACAACGGATAAAAACATATTGTTTTAAAAAAAAAAAATACTTACCTTGGAATGAAGCCCTCCAGCCATGTGCTGTCACCGCTGACAGGGCTTAAATCTTCCCCCCCAGTCTTCCTTCCGGGGTCACTGGCTTTGGTTCTTTAAATGGTTAAGCCACAAAGACATCACTAAACAGGAGTCACAGTTTACGGCAAAGATCGTCCATTTAGAGCATATGCACCGGTGACCTCACTGGCAGCATCCAGTGTGAATATCTCCTAAACACTGCAAGTTTAGGAGATATTTACTGTACCTACAGGTAAGCCTTATTATAGGCTTCCCTGTAGGTACAAGTTCAAAAGCAGAGTTTACTACCGCTTTACATTACCCCACAGCCATGTCTTAAGCTGAGTTGTGGTTTGTCAAATGTGTCACCTTTTCTGACTACTTACCATAGGCAAGAGATTTAAAGTGATTGAAAAAACAGAGTTTTTTTATCATAATTTAAATAATAAGATAAAAAAAACCTTCTGTGTGCAGCAGCCTACCCAGCACCCCCTAATACTTACCTGAGTTCCCTCTCTATCCAACGATGTGCACGAGTGCCTTGGTCATTTGGGTCTCTCCCTCCTAATTGGCTGAGAAACCGCTGCTGTCAAACTCAGTTAGCCAATCAGGAGAGAGAAGGGGCGGACAGAATGGCAGCTCTGTGTCTGAATGGACAAGCTGCTTGCTGTGGGGGCACTCGGCAGAAGTGAAGGGCCAGGAGCGCCAAAGAGGGACCCGAGAAGAGGAGGATCAGGACTGCTCTGTGCAAAACCATTACACAGAGCAAGTAAGTATAACATGTTTGTTATGTTTAAAGGAAATAAAATGAGACTTTAGTATCACTTTAAGTCTGACTATTTATGTTACCCATTTGCAAGTTCTGGGAAAAATGGGGATGGCACTGTGTTCAGTACTACTGCCTCTTTCCCTCCACACAGTTTGGGATTTTCAGATCTCACAGATACCTGCTACTTTTCAACGTATTGCTTTGCTACATAAGCTAACTAAATAAGGTATAGATTTTTAGTATTTTGAAAATGTAACATCCACTCTCCCAATTTTTCCATTCTCTGACCAACCCAACTATTAGAACATAAGACATCTATGATTAATAAGCAAGGAATAATGGCATTCCACCATTACTGCTTTAGGAAGTCGTGATGGTTAATAGTATATGACACTGTAAAAGCTGATCCTGTGGTTAAATAAGGATGTGCCTGTGGGTGGTAGTTGGAATTATACAGTTACCATCAGCTGTAGCTTTAAACTTTCACAACAGGTCCATATTTCAAATTCCATCCAACTGACTATCCTCATATATATTCTATAAAATAGAAAGGATGGAATGATGATGAAAAAGAAGTTACAGATTAAAGAGATTTTATAAAAATGATTGACACTCAAATAGCAGCTTGAAATTTGAAAGCTTCTTTCCAAGTGCAGAGAACATCTTTAAAGGTAAAGACAGAGATGATACTCTAAACAGGTGTGTAGAAGCCAGGTAAAGCAGAGCGTCGGACTGCACAGGCAAACGTCTAACTGCATTGGATCTATTGTGTGCTGAGCTTACCTAATTACAACAAATACACCATTATTTAGGTGCCATCTACACTTGAAATTAAGGGGCCGTAAAACCTTGCTGTTAAACCAGGGGTGTACACATGTCATGGCCGCAGCAGGAATTATATCCCTTGTTGCTCTAGGCGGGCGGTACTGCCTACCGAGTGCAACCTATTCAAGTGAATAGGGTTGTGCTACAGTAGTTAGGGGTTTGAAACAGGCAGTGAGGAGACAATGCAAAACCTCCTGACTACATCCTGCTTGAAGCTGCATCTTTAACCTAAGGATATCTTGGATCGTTCCTGATCAGCATACAGCTCCAGATTGAGTCTCGGATTGGCCAGATCGCTGTCTCACGTTTTATCCCTCATTGGGTCCATGCGTTTTTACTTATCACATCTGGTAAGAGTATTTTATTCGTATGGTGGAGGATTTATCACTGCAATATTCGATTGATGATTGACAGTCACTGGGTGTTCTCATCCACATCACTTCGCATCATTTGTTGGATATGAACTTTTATGTTATGTTTATTTATTTTAATTTCACTTTTTGCGCTGCACATTTTTTCTTATATATTACACTGTGAAGGATTTTGTAATTTACCTTTTTTGTGTTCAGCTTGCATTTGTTAGTTTTAATTAATTTCAGGTTTGCGCTGATTGTTCCTATATAATTTGAAAACCTCCTAACTGCCTGTATATTGCTGTCTAAAGAGCGATTAGAACGTGGATCACACTTCAGACAACAAAGCAAGTCTAAATGAGGCCTAAAAATAAATGATTGAGGGACCTGCAGAATGTAGAGGCTCCGATTATCAATAAAATATTAAACACTTGACCAATCCCCACTTCCAAAATGACCAGACAACACATTTTATTTGGAGTCGAATGGCCATAGCAGCCTTTTATTACAAACCATTAAATACAACATGCATAACAAATAAACCAACCTCAGCTTATGCCTGGTCTAAGGTCTTTGAAGGCCTATATATTCACGATTAACCAGTTGTATCTGCCACCCAATCAAAGGTCCCTAGCCCCAACTACCCCGCCTCAGGGACAATTAGCCGCTTATGCACTACCAGATGCAACCTAATTAATACCCCAATGTTACCATCGTATAGTTAGGAAGGGACACCCATACCTCAGATTGGCCCAACCCACAATTTTCCACAATTATTTAACCAGCACTGCCTTCAAAGACCCAATAGACCCCCTGCCTGCTTTTATGACATGAAAACAAGGTCTAAGGTCTTTAAAAGCCTATATACTCCCAAATAACCCATTGTATCTGCCACAACATTCACAAGAAAACAAGTTTACTGCATATAATACAGTCAATGCATAACAAATAAACCAACCTCAGCTTTTGCCCGGTCTAAGGTCTTTGAATGCCTATATACTCACGATTAACCAGCTGTATCTGCCACCCAATCAAAGGCCATCAGCCACAACTACACCACCTCAGAGACAATTAGCCACGTTTTTACTACCAGATCCAACCTAATTAATACCCCAGTGTTACCATTGTATTGCTAGGAAGGATACCTCAGATGGGCCCAACCAACAATTTTTCACAGTTAGGAAGGGACACCCATATCTCAGGTGGGCCCAACCCACAATTTTCCACACTTAGGAAGGGACACCCATACCTCCGATGGGCCCAACTCACAATTCTCCGCAATTATTTACCCAGCACTGCCTTCAAAGACCCATTAGACCCCATTAGCCTGCTGCTATGACAAGAAACTAAAAGGACCAAGAAATTGAATGGAAAGCTAACATAAAACCGGAAACCCCACTACAAATACCCCAGCTCCTTGAGAAAGTAGGAGGCTCCCCCAAATCAAAACAAACAAGGGAGGGAGGGTGGGAGAAAACTGTCTTCTCCTCAGCTCCAGGCCATATACTTTCTTAGAATGTGATTTTCACATCTTGCAGAATGTTAAAGCTGAGCTCTGGGGAAAAATAAAGTCCTAGCTTCCTGCTGAACCGGCCGAATTTCAATCCATGTATTGCCAGCTTTTGGCACTGCTAGACTAGTGCCCACAGTCTCTTCTCCCATATTCTCCAGGGATCTAAGGTCTTTGATGTCATGCTCATAGCCCTGCATTGGACATGAGGATGCCAAGGGAAAGTCCACTGCTAGAACATAGGGGAGCACTCTTTGCCTAGGAAGTGGAGGATCAGGTAAATAAAAGAGCTTTTCCCGTACTCTGGAGATGAGCAGTTATCCCCTGCAGTGTGGGTACAGCCCCACTGCAAGGGAGGACTTTTCCGTTACTTGGAGTCTGATAAAGGTTAAGCCCTCCCATCACATGCCTAGAAATGTTTTCATTCGTACACAAAAGGTCTTAAAAAGCAATTCCAGACACTAAGCGAAAGCAATCAATGAGCTAGTAATTCAATACAGTAAACGCTGCAATTAAGCTAAATTGAGCAAATGCACTTAATATGCTGTATATTACTCTCAGTTATGTGTAATCTCCTGCAGAATAAGCACACACAACTCCATAAGGAGCCATTAGCAGGGCAGTAGGAAGGACTCCCTGAAACCTGTGCTGTATAACTTCCTTTCATTCACTACTTCCTTCATCACCAATTTCAAAATTTCTAGGCAGTGTTGAATCTAATTGGTGGCTGTGACAAACTTCTCAGTACAGGATCACATTGTGTTTTGTTTGTGTGTGGGCAGAAAAAGCACAGACCTATGGTCCAATCGAGAGTGCTGGGAGAGAGAAGTCACAGTAGTGATCCTGCTGGAGGTAAGTGATGTCACTGTAGTCTGCCCTTTGGAGCAGCAAAAGAAAAGTAATTTTTTTCTCTGCTCCGCAAAACTCCACAAAAAAAGGTCTGATATAAGTCACTTGCTGGAGATAATTCAGCAGAAGGTTGAAAGGATGGGTGAGGCATGGCTAATGGGATGTAGCTCCATCAGCTCCATTAGCTCCATCAGTTCCATCAGAAGTCTGCTGCAGGCAGTGAGAGCGGGTAATCACCATCATGATAGACAGTCTGTGCGGTCTGGAGCTGATGGGGGCATTGCTAGGCCACTCAGTCAATGGGGTGTTTAGGAGTAGAATCTGGCCCTTCTGGGATCAGAGGGACTCCTTGCAGCGTACCTTCAGGAAATATACATCCTCCTGTGGGCACTTCTTTATTGTCTATGCATGTTTCAGGGCCCATGGTTGAACAATTATCTACCCCTTTCTTTTTACATCTGCCCCCATACAGGCAAACCCTTTATTATGTTGTGCCTCATTCAATTGCTTTACAGTTATTGTCCGATACTTTGGGTCTTAATTTGCATGGGAATTCTGTTTTCTGTACTGTACCTTCACTTTTTCAGCACTCTTCCAAACCTTCTTCCTGCCCCTCAGGTACACAACCTTTAATTTTGCAATTGACCTGGTTAGGGAAGCTGGTCCAGGTGCTCTTATGCAAAATTGGATTTGGGGTTTTGGTTGCTTCCAGTGCACCCGGATAGTCTGCATCTATTTGGTTGTAAGTACGATGGCAGCTGTTTTGTCAATAGGTGCCTCCCAATGGGTTGTGCAATTGTTCCTGGATTGAGTAGTAAAGGAGTGATCAAGCATATCATCCATCACCCATTATCTTGATTTTTTCCTAGGAGTCCCTGTAGATTCTGACCTTTGTAGGCTGCTGTTGTGACATCTTAATTCAGTCTTTCCAAGTTTTGGAGTTGACTGAAGGCCCTTGCACGGTGATTACTTTTCTTGAAATTGTTTCAGTTTGGTGCGTTTCTACTTTGCTGCAAAATAACTTGGCAGGCCTTTGGAGAATATTAATTTTGCTCTGGGAGCTAAACAATTTTTTACACTTTGTCAGGTTCAATTGCTTTTAGGAAAACAGAACTTTGCATAGAGTGCTGCCAGTAGGATGCACCTTTTGCAGATTATCCCTGGATAAAACTGGAATATCAGAGCCACATTACTTTATTTGTTTCAATTCTAGTCACAAAACAGATTTATGCTTTTGAGTGCAAATCCCTGGGTGTTTTGATTGAAGATCTTATTGGTTGGCTTCTGTTTAGGCCAATTCTGAATTGGAACTGTAGACAGAAGCAGCTGGAGGAGAAGGTTTTTGACCTTATTTTTCCAGTCGTTGGCAGAATAGGCAACACATTGGAAGTCTTTCTATCTTATAAGGAACTGGGCCTTCTTAGACCCGTTCCATTTGTTGATATCTGTAGCACTGTGGGTGCTGTGCTGTACTGTGTAGGTCAGGAATAAAGCAATTTGTTTTTATTCTGATAACACTGCTGTGGTCTCAGTAATTAACTCCCTATTGCCATCCTTAATCCCAGTTGTGACTTTACTGCATCAGTTTGTTTTGTTATGTTTGAAATATAATGTATTATTTAGAGCTCACCATACCCCTGGTTAATTTAATGAAATAGCTGATTCTTTGTTACACTTTCAGCGGTATCGATTTTGAGCCTTGGCTCCAGAGACAAGAGAGGAAGGGGACTTCAAGCCTGGTTGTGGAAATCATTTAGGCCCCTTTCACACTGGGGCGGGAGCGGCTTCGGCGGTAAAGCAGCGCTATATTTAGCGCTGCTTTACTGTTGTTTTATCGGCGGTTTTTGGGCACTAGCGATGCGGTTTTAACCCCCGCTAACAGCCGAAAAAGGGTTAAAACCTCCCACAAGGCGCTTTGCCAGTGGTATAGCCGCGCTGTCCCATTGATTTCAATGGGTAGGAGCGGTATAGGAGCGGTGAATACACCACTCTTTCACCGCTCCAAAGATGCTGCTAGCAGGACTTTTTTGACTGTCCTGCTAGCGCACCGCTCCGTTAAAGGGGTTCGGATTTTTTCAGGCGCTATACAAAAAAAAATCCCCAGTGTGAAAGGGGCCTTAGGTGCTTTGTGATAACTGATAAGATGTTCACTTGCACCCTTACATTGGCAGCTTACAGTAGGAATGTAATGTGACTGACTAGAGGTCCGGTTAGGAAAATTTGCTTCCAACAGAGGGCGGAATTCTATGTTTGTGCTATGACTCAGATCCTTCACATCACAACTCCCTATCCTCTTAGGCGTTCCCATCTCTGGGAAAATTGCTCATGTTCCCAAACTGCAGAGTAACATCCTGTACTTTAGCACATGCGCGTGCCAAACCGCATTGTCCTGCAGCACCATGCAGCTTGGTGCTGCGCAATTTTAAAAAAGGGTCTTTCTCCTCATTTCTCATGGGTAGTGCAGCCTATTAAAATGAATGGGCTGACCTACCTGCAGCATGCGCATGCACAGATGAACCAAGTCCCATATCACAGGCCCATCCTTGCATCAGTGTCTGCAGTCTCCACTGCACATCACAGTTCCCTCCCTTTTACATTAAGATCCCACCTTCACAGCAGTGTGTTCTCAGCCCCCCCTTTATATCCCCTCCCCTACACCCCTTTCACAGTAGTGCTCTGATACCCTCTTGACATCAACCCCCCCCCCCACATTACTGTCCTCTGTCCCCCCCACATTACTGTCCTTAGCGCCCCCATTACAGTACTCAGCTCTCCCGCATTACTGTCCTCAGCCTCGACAGCTCCTGTCTCCTTCCAGAACTGTCCTGTCCATTTTTTTTTTTTTTTTTTGGCATGCTAATCTCATATTGAAAATGAAGAGGTTACGTAAGTTATGAAAGTTCTCATAGGACAGAATACAACTTTGGAAGTGATGTAATGTGTTGCATTGTATTGTATTGTATTCTGTAATTTCTGAGCAGGCATGGTCTTCCGATTTGTTCCAGCTGAATACTGTACTGATTAAACAAATATCGTACATTCAGCTATCGTACAAGAAAAAAAATTGTGTGTCCCTTCGGATAATTTTGCATGAACTGTCGTGATCGACTCTCGAAAGCTGTTTATTAACAATCAGATTATCGTATGATGGTTTCGAAAGCAGATTTTTTATCCAATTTTCTGTGTACTAGGCTTTACCTTTTTCACATGGTTAAAAAAATCATGTCATGTGACTAGTGGCCCAAGGCCCTCAGGCAGTAAATGTATATTATAGATACAGTGCCTTGCGAAAGTATTCGGCCCCCTTGAACTTTTCAACCTTATTGCCACATTTCAGGCTTCAAACATAAAGATATAAAATTTTAATTTTTTGTGAAGAATCACCAACAAGTGGGACACAATTGTGAAGTGGAACGAAATCTATTGGATATTTTAAACTTTTTTAGCAAATAAAAAACTGAAAAGTGGTGCGTGCAAAATTATTCGGCCCCTTTACTTTCAGTGCAGCAAACTCACTCCAGAAGTTCAGCGAGGATCTCTGAATGATCCAATGTTGTCCTAAATGACTGATGGTGATAAATAGAATCCACCTGTGTGTAATCAAGTCTCTGTATAAATGCACCTGCTCTGTGATAGTCTCAGGGTTCTGTTGAAAGCGCAGAGAGCATCATGAAGACCAAGGAACACACCAGGCAGGTCCGTAATACTGTTGTGGAGAAGTTTAAAGCCGGATTTGGATACAAAAAGATTTCCCAAGCTTTAAACATCCCAAGGAGCACTGTGCAAGCAATCATTTTGAAATGGAAGGAGTATCAGACCACTGCAAATCTACCAAGACCTGGCTGTCCCTCTAAACTTTCAGCCCAGACAAGGAGAAGACTGATCAGAAATGCAGCCAAGAGGCCCATGATCACTCTGGATGAACTGCAGAGAACTACAGCTGAGGTGGGAGAGTCTGTCCATAGGACAACAATCAGTCGTACACTGCACAAATCTGGCCTTTATGGAAGAGTGGCAAGAAGAAAGCCATTTCTCAAAGATATCCATAAAAAATCTTGTCTAAAGTTTGCCACAAGCCACCTGGGAGACACACCAAACATGTGGAAGAAGGTGCTCTGGTCCGATGAAACCAAAATCGAACTTTTTGGCCACAATGCAAAACGATATGTTTGGCGTAAAAGCAACACAGCTCATCACCCTCAACACACCATCCCCACTGTCAAACATGGTGGTGGCAGCATCATGGTTTGGGCCTGCTTTTCTTCAGCAGGGACAGGGAAGATGGTTAAAATTGAGGGTAAGATGGATGCAGCCAAATACAGGACCATTCTGGATGAAAACCTGTTGGAGTCGGCAAAAGACCTGAGACTGGGATGGAGATTTATCTTCCAACAAGACAATGATCCCAAACATACAGCAAAATCTACAAAGGAATGGTTCAAAAATAAACGTATCCAGGTGTTAGAATGGCCAAGTCAAAGTCCAGACCTGAATCCAATCGAGAATCTGTGGAAAGAGCTGAAAACTGCTGTTCACAAACGCTCTCCATCCAACCTCACTGAGCTTGAGCTGTTTTGCAAGGAAGAATGGGCAAGAATTTCAGTCTCTCGATGTGCAAAACTGATAGAGACATACCCCAAGCGACTTGCAGCTGTAATCGCAGCAAAAGGTGGCTCTACAAAGTATTAACGCAAGGGGGCCGAATAATTTTGCACGCCCCACTTTTCATTTTTTTATTTGTTAAAAAAGTTTAAAATATCCAATAGATTTCGTTCCACTTCACAATTGTGTCCCACTTGTTGGTGATTCTTCACAAAAAATGTAAATTTTATATCTTTATGTTTGAGGCCTGAAATGTGGCAAAAGGTTGAAAAGTTCAAGGGGGCCGAATACTTTCGCAAGCCACTGAATATATATATATATATTGTACAGCATTTTAAAGGTGTAGTTTTTACAATCCATGGCACTAAAGAAAAATGCACTTTTTTTTCCAGACTTTTGCACATGAACCAAGACTAATAGTCATTACAATAACAGTGTTAAAATGGACTACCGTATTTTTTCTTTTGAAATATTTTTTTTTTGTAGCTGATTCCTTTACATATACAGTATACCAGATAATACATCTCATTTATTTTTCCATTTTGACTGCACCCATTTTATCTTTTTAGATCATCCAATGTTGTTTTAAATGTATAAATTCTCCTCCGTGTTCTTGCATGTGCAAACATTTTATCATTGGTAGTTAATATTCTGACAATATTTTGACTGATTAAAGAGGGAGTCCACCCGAAAAAAAAATTATTAAAAGCTAGCAGCTACAAATACTACAGCTGCTGACTTTTAATAAATGGACACTCACCTTTCCTGGAGTCCAGCAATGTCGGCAGCCGAGGCTGAGTAAACGCTCGGCTCTCGGCTGCTGCCGGCGCCATTCTCGGTGAGGGAATCAGGAAGTGAAGCGTTGCACTTCCCGGTTCCCTACTGCGCATGCGCGAGTTGTGCAGCGCAATGAGAATGCTTTGCGCTGTCTCTGGGACCCGTGTGTGTCCCAGCAGACACCGCGGCAGGACAGGAAGAGGAATAGACTACCGTGGGATTTTATGCCCGGAAGTGGGTGCAAATACCTGTCTTAGACAGGTATCTGCACCCCCCCCCCCTGAAAGGTGCCAAATGTTACACCGGAGGGGGGGAGGGTTTCCGATGAGCGGAAGTTCCACTTTAGGGTGGAGCTCCACTTTAAGTAGTGTGTGTGACTGTAAACTTGAGCTATTGAGCTCTGTAAACAATACGCTTTCCAATAGAATAGCTAAAGACAGTGTGGAAGAGGCTGCAATTGAAAACAGTAAACATTCATACACAATATTTCAAGTTTACCTGATTTTTGTGTAGTCCTGGCCATATTTCGGAAAAAAAATGCACACAAAACCACTACATGTTTCCTTTAGTGTCCAAAACAGGCAAAGAAAATATATTTTTTACTGTCTCTTATTATTGACTTTTATCCTATCAAGGGCATCCATGCACAGCATATTGTTTTCTTTGTAAATAACTTAAACTGTGTCTATACCATACCTGCAGCACCATCCCATCTATCACTATACTTAATTCGGGCATTTGATTTGGACTTTTTCTTTTGCAGAGGTGACTTAAAGAAAACCTGTGCTTTGCTCATATGGGAAAAAGCAACTCATCTTAATGCAGCCCCTTTTAACAGCACAGGCCAGCCTCTCTTCTCTCCCACTGCAATGTTCAGCCACTGGGATCAAAAGCAAGGCCATGGGCATTAGTCACCAGTGTTGTACGCTTACATAGGGCTATGCACTATCAATGCAACATGGCTACTGACCCAATGTTATCACATTTAGTAAATCACATGCCCTTCCATACCTGTAAGCAGTGGCTGCCGGCCCCCTAATCTACATGTGGGGATTCCAATGGGTTTTTTTTTTTTTTTTTAGAAGCATGTGATTAGAGCCAGAGGCTCTAATAGGCTTTAAAAAGGGGTGGGATCGGGGCGCAGAGCTCTGTGTCCCAAGCCCACCCAGTTGTGTGACAATAGCGAATTAATATTAGCTATTTTCTTCCTGATTCTCCTCCCGGCCAATCAGGAAGAGGGTCCTGAGACCTGTCACCTGATTGGCCGAGAGGAGTATCGATCCTATTGGCCGCTTAGAAAGAGGAGGGAGGAGACACAGGGGAAGCCACTGTGAAGCACCAGAAGGAGAAGGTGCCGCTCATGCCCGCCACCAGGGGGAAGTGCTACCCGCGACATAGGTGGGGTAAGTGCAGGGCTGGCAAGCGAGCAATTGACTGACCAGGGGGGTGCCTGTGACCCAACCGTTTGCCAGCCTCTAAAAAAAATATACCACCAGCCTCCACTGCCTGTAAGTCATTGCTATTTTCTTTTACTCTGGCCAAGAGATTTGGATTTCTTCCCCCCTCCTCCTACGTATTCTGCCTACCTTATATAAAAAAAAAACTGTGTACTTACTTATTTTCAATCCTCTCTGGTCCAGTCACATGGTCCTGCAGCTCTGTGTAAGGGAGCTCTCGACAACTGCTGTAAATTGCAGGAGCCGTGACACCAGGTTCCCATGGCCCAGCCATGGTTGGCGCTCCCTCCTCTCCCCTGCAGAAGCCGCTCACTGACACAGGAAAGCCAGAGCTGTGGGATCACATGACTGGACCACAGCAGATTGAAAATAGGTACGTATATTTTTTTTTTCTTTTTTACGGGCTAGGCAGGATAGATGGGGTAGGGCATTTTCAAGAATAGTTATAGTTAGGCTCTTCTTTTAGCATCAAACATAATCAAAAGGCTTAAGCTTTAAATATTTTCAATACATTAGACGTGTGTCTAATTTTCCTGTGCAATGTTTGAATTAACTTTCCTAATTAAAAAATAAAAAAGGTTATCACTGGACTTTTTGAAGTGTAAGCCCAGGCATTACCCAAAACTCCCTCTCCACCTCTAGAGCATGTTCAATGATAAGGCTAGTTAGGATTTCAGTGCAGAAAATCCACTGTATTAACTCCCCTGTATATTATGGAAATGAGGAAAGGGTGAGGTGTTTTGTAGTCAAGCAAATTGGGCAGAGATTTAGGATTTCTTGCAGTTCAACTTATTTTTTTCAAATTTGTATTTTTAATTTTTTTAGATTTTTTTTTTTATTTTTTTTTATTTTTTATTATTCAATCATGGGAAATGGGCAAGTTTTTTTTTAAATTTAGCTCTGACATACACTTTAATAAACATGTTTCTTCATAATCTACTATCAGATCCTGAACTCAGACTATATATTATGACAGACAGCAAGACACTTTATACCTGTGACATATTTCTCACCTCAGAGCCTCCACTAGTCCGAGTTGGTTAAGGTCATGGCATCTCACAAATGCCTGTAAAACCTGAATATTTAGAGAATCCCTGGAGAGATAGAACAAAAGAGAGAATTGTGAGGAAGGAAATGGGATGGGGGGTGTACGAGAGGAAAAATAAGAGTAAGAGGAAAAAATACACAATCGCACATCTAAAAAACTGTGTTTTCACAGGACAGACGCTCTGTCATATATCTTTAAAAGCGATTACAGGAAGTTCCTTTTGTTTTATTATATCATTACAGCAGTATAAAAATACAATATTGTATTGTGAATTATGTCAGATGCACAGAGGGTCAGTCAAATAAGTTAGACAATTTGCATAAGACTTGTTACAGTAATTCCTGTAATCAGTTAGTACATCAAAATAACTTGCCATTTATAAATATAGATATACACTATATTTTTGTAATCACAGCACCTACATACACTTATGGGCAGTTCGATGGCTTATCAATTAAACTATCATAAAGCCAGGAACTTAGTGCTGCTATCAAAAATAGTGATCTAACTTTAGTAGGTATCATCCCCCCAATCATAAAGAGCATTAGCAGTTAGCACTTTAAATTTAACATGGTGATTTTCTGTCCAGATACTTTATTTAATTTCAAACAAGAAAAATGCTGGAAACTACACTGAAAGATCTAATGGAATGAGTCTGTGAAAGACATGAGAAGGCAAAGGATTAGGTTTAGACCAATGGTCTCCAAACTGTGATCCGGAGGCCAGGTGAGGCCCTTAGTTATCTTTATCGGGCCCTCTGGGCACCATTCCTCCAACTGTCACCAATGATGGGGTACCATTTCTCCTACTGACATCATCAATGGGGCACTATTCTTCCCACTGATACCAGCAATGGGGGGCACTATTCCTCCCACTGATACCAACAATGGGGGGGGGCACTATTCCTCCCACTAAAGCCAACAATAGTTTACTCCCATTACCAGGACATTTTTATTCCCACTGGTCACAGTCTGGTCACTCTAAAGCCTGAAGCACAGTAAACTGGTCCTTTGTTTAGAATGTTTGGAGACCCCTGGTTTAGACCCTCAGCCTCCACCCATAACTTTATCAGATTGGATGGAAATACTCCAATAAAGAGTTTAGGAAGTAAGGCCGGCCATAAACGGAGCAAATTCCTTTCCTGCAGGTTGCAGGAAAGAAATTCACTGGATTCCCCCATCAACACAAACAGTGTTGACAGGGGAATCCCTCCTGCCTAGCCATTGTGTTCCCTCCCCTGCCAGGGAGAGGACAATGATTATTGCTAGCAGCTATAAAAGCCGCTTGCAATAATCGCATGGAAAATCCGACAGGCTGGTTGTACCTAAGTTGATCGATCGATCAACTTGTGTACATTCAGCCTGCCCATACATCTTTGAATCCCGTCCTGAACCAGCTGAGATTTGAACCATTCATGGCCGGCTTAGGGGTCAAGGAATAAGCATGTTGCTTTTTATTGTTTCCCTCTTGCAGAAGAATTGTATAGATATGCAGTATGTACCAGATGGTTTACTGCATTTTTCTCTGTATGAGTGTGTGTTTGTTGTGGTCAAAAAGCATACGTGTTTGTTGTTTTTATGCTCTACATGATTCTATGAATAAAGGATACAAGAAGGAGAACCTAATGTGTTCCAGCATTATTATTTGCTTGAGATGTTCTACTATTAGCAAATAAAAGCCCAACTCTGGGCTCCGGGTTCCCTCCCCCTCAGTGTGTATCTCTTGCTGTTCTTTTAGGTACTTACCATTCCAATATGACTTTATTCACCTTTTCTCTGGTTCTAGGTAGTGGTCAGTGATGCAGAGAGCACTGCTCTCTACACAATTACACTGTGGGGGTTATTTACTAAAGGCAAATCCACTTTGCACTTCAAGTGCACTACAAACGCACTTCAAAGTGCAGTCGCTGTAGATCTGAGGGAGACATGCAAGATAAATAAAAAACATGATAAAACTGATGATAAAATCAGCAGAGCTTCCACTCATTTCAGATCTTCCCCTCAGATCTACAGTGAAAGCATTTTGAAGTGCACTTTTAAGTGCACTAGCAGTGCGCTCATAGTTTAAAATGGATTTGCCTTTATCGGGCCCTCTGGGCACCATTCCTCCAACTGTCACCAATGATGGGGTACCATTTCTCCTACTGACATCATCAATGGGGCACTATTCTTCCCACTGATACCAGCAATGGGGGGCACTATTCCTCCCACTGATACCAACAATGGGGGGGGGGGCACTATTCCTCCCACTAAAGCCAACAATAGTTTACTCCCATTACCAGGACATTTTTATTCCCACTGGTCACAGTCTGGTCACTCTAAAGCCTGAAGCACAGTAAACTGGTCCTTTGTTTAGAATGTTTGGAGACCCCTGGTTTAGACCCTCAGCATCCACCCATAACTTTATCAGATTGGATGGAAATACTCCAATAAAGAGTTTAGGAAGTAAGGCTGGCCATAAACGGAGCAAATTCCTTTCCTGCAGGTTGCAGGAAAGAAATTCACTGGATTCCCCCATCAACACAAACAGTGTTGACAGGGGAATCCCTCCTGCCTAGCCATTGTGTTCCCTCCCCTGCCAGGGAGAGGACAATGATTATTGCTAGCAGCTATAAAAGCCGCTTGCAATAATCGCATGGAAAATCCAACAGGCTGGTTGTACCTAAGTTGATCGATCGATCAACTTGTGTACATTCAGCCTGCCCATACATCTTTGAATCCCGTCCTGAACCAGCTGAGATTTGAACCATTCATGGCCGGCTTAGGGGTCAAGGAATAAGCATGTTGCTTTTTATTGTTTCCCTCTTGCAGAAGAATTGTATAGATATGCAGTATGTACCAGATGGTTTACTGCATTTTTCTCTGTATGAGTGTTTGTTGTGGTCAAAAAGCATACGTGTTTGTTGTTTTTATGCTCTACATGATTCTATGAATAAAGGATACAAGAAGGAGAACCTAATGTGTTCCAGCATTATTATTTGCTTGAGATGTTCTACTATTAGCAAATAAAAGCCCAACTCTGGGCTCCGGGTTCCCTCCCCCTCAGTGTGTATCTCTTGCTGTTCTTTTAGGTACTTACCATTCCAATATGACTTTATTCACCTTTTCTCTGGTTCTAGGTAGTGGTCAGTGATGCAGAGAGCACTGCTCTCTACACAATTACACTGTGGGGGTTATTTACTAAAGGCAAATCCACTTTGCACTTCAAGTGCACTACAAACGCACTTCAAAGTGCAGTCGCTGTAGATCTGAGGGAGACATGCAAGATAAATAAAAAACATGATAAAACTGATGATAAAATCAGCAGAGCTTCCACTCATTTCAGATCTTCCCCTCAGATCTACAGTGAAAGCATTTTGAAGTGCACTTTTAAGTGCACTTGCAGTGCGCTCATAGTTTAAAATGGATTTGCCTTTTATAAATCAACCTCTGTGTGTCCAAGCACTGTAGTGATCCCTCTTTAGGGAGAGAGTCTATGATGCCATGCACTCACAGTATGTGCTCAGTATTCTGTGTTGAATGGGGCAAGCTGTTATTCAGCCAGGAAGACTGAGGACATCTAGTGGTGAAAAACAATTATTGAGGGGCAGTACTGGAAAGGCGATAAGTATTGCAGGGGGTTAAAAAAGAAGCTAGTCACCCTAAAGTGGAACTTCCGCTCATCGGATTCCACCCCCCCTCCGATGTCACAATTGGCACCTTTCAGGAGGAGGGGGTGCAGATACCTGTATAATCCAGGTATCTGCACCCATTTCCGGGAATAGCTAGTCGCAGCTAGCCGCAGATGCTCGTCATCTGCTGTCGACATCGCGGGCGCCCAGGACAAGTGTCCATTTATTAAAAGTCAGCAGCTGCAGTATTTGTAGCTGCTGACTTATAATATATATTTTTTTTTAATGTGGCCATCCACTTTAAGCTCAGTAGGAATTACTTACTTCTACTGCTATTTTTACTTCTAATAAAATAAAAATGTAATCTCTCCTTACATCTGATTGAGAGTTGAAATGAACACAGGTTGTCTTTTTTTTGTAAAATTAGTTCACTAGCAAATTATTATCTGCTTCATCATTATCTTAAAGTGATAAAGCCAACAAGCTAAGAGTATTATTTATTTATTTTAAATTATAATTTTTTTTGCTGCTGTGATTCGACTTCCTGTTAGAGGGTGGCTACATTTGTTCTCCATGGTCCCACTCTGTTTAGGAATGTAGCCATTCTCTCTTGCTTGCTCCTGAAATGGACTGTGGACTATGGACTATGAAATATGGGATTTGGCGTGTGCATAGAGCAATGTACATGTCCACAACAAATAGGGTGCCCACGTGTCCCGGATTGCCCGGGATTGTCCCGGATTTAAGTTTAATGTCCCGTGTCCCGGCGAGCTTCATTCCGGGACAATACAGTGTCCCGGAATGAAAAAAAAAAACACAGTGACTGACTGCCCAGTGCCCACGACTGTCCACCAGACCACCAGACTTCCGCCCGTCCGCCGCCGCCCGCCGGCCGCCGCCGTTAGTTAACATTAGTCTGACTCTCTCTCTCTCTGACACTGTGCGGTTGCTAGGCTAGCGGCCGCCCAGCGTCTAGTAACCAGTGACGTCAGCTCAGGGGCGGGCTGACAGTCACATGGGCAGTTCCCGTCCCGAAGTCAGTGTGTGGGCAGTGTACCCGCCCGCAGCGCAGCCCCGCACCCTACGACCAGCGTGCGCGCCCCCAGCCCCCCACCCCCCAGGGAGATCAGCTGCCTTTGCCACCCAGCACAGAGCCACAGACTGAGTGACGCCAGTCGTCACCTCACCAGAGAGAGACAGGAGCTGAGCAGCCAGCCAAGCCAGCCTGAGCCTCGTGCGCGCCCTCCTCCAGGCTCCTCCCGCCCACGAGATCCGCAAAAGTCCTGACCTGCAGTCAATTTCGGAGGAAGACAGCAGAAGACATTGACCAACTTCCAGGACAGGTAGGTTGGTGACTTGGTGTACTGTCCCCCCTCCATTCTGCTGCTGTCCTGTCCCCCTCTGTTCTGCTGTCCCCCTCCGTTCTTCCTCCGTGTCCCCCCCTCCGTTCTGCTGTCCCCCTCCATTCTTCCGCCGTGTCCCCCTCCGTTCTTCCGCCGTGTCCCCCTCAGTTCTTCCGCCGTGTCCCCCTCAGTTCTTCCGCCGTGTCCCCCTCCGTTTTTCCGCCGTGTCCCCCTCTGTTCTGCTGTTCCCCTCCGTTCTTCCGCCGCGTCCCCCTCCGTTCTTCCGTCGTGTCCCCCTCCGTTCTTCCGCCGTGTCCCCCTCCGTTCTTCCGCCGTGTCCCCCTCCGTTTTTCCGCCGTGTCCCCCTCTGTTCTGCTGTCCCACTCCGTTCTTCCGCCGTGTCCCCCTCCGTTCTTCCGCCGTGTCCCCCTCCGTTCTTCCGCCGTGTCCCCCTCTGTTCTTCCGCCGTGTCCCTCTCCGTTCTTCCGCCGTGTCCCCCTCCGTTCTTCCGCCGTGTCCCCCTCCGTTCTTCCGCCGTGTCCCCCTCCGTTCTTCCGTCGTGTCCCCCTCCGTTCTTCCGCCGTGTCCCCCTCCGTTCTTCCGCCGTGTCCCCCTCCGTTTTTCCGCCGTGTCCCCCTCTGTTCTGCTGTCCCCCTCCGTTCTTCCGCCGTGTCCCCCTCCGTTCTTCCGCCGTGTCCCCCTCCGTTCTTTTTTGGGCGGGTGCGGGGGGGGGGGGGGGGGTTGTCCCTGAATGGCAGTTTGGAAATGTGGTCACCCTAACAACAAATGTGCACTGCTCATTCAAAACAAACAGCAATGAGAGGTAAAAGGAGTGTTTCTAGGGCTCACAAAGGACGTTACAAGGAGGCATACAAACACGGTAAGAGACAATTTTGTGAAAAACAGGTTACAGGGCCATTAAGTAGTGGATGTGCATGGAATATTTTTGGAGAATAAGGATATTATTTAGTGTCACTTTAGGTGAAAAATCAATGTTCACAATTTCTCCCAATATGACAGTTATTTTATTCTATTTTTTTTTTTAATCAGAACAAGTGCGAGTCAATCTTGAAAATGAGAGGTGGCACATAAAGAGGTCATTCATCTACAGGGAAATCTAAAACTGATTTGCTACAGATAAACAGCACAATAAGGGAAAGTAAAGTCCAACGACAAAATCTTCAGTGTATGTAAATCATATTATTTTCATTGTCTTCATTTCTCACCTTTGACCAAGGTACTCCCCAATTGCAGTCTTGCTAAGTCCTACGCCTTTATATAGGAAGCTAGCAATCTGTTCTGCGTCTTTTTCCAGAAATTTCCTGCTGATCAGCAACTGAATTCCCTGAATTATCAAATGATTAAAGAAAAAAAGAAAATATTACCATACTATACAAAGAACTAAAAACATTTTCCATGGGTGTTTTTAATGAGGTACAACATTTGCGTAAAAAGATTTATTAAGCAATAGATGAAAATATTTTACATACCGTACCATACTATAACATCATGCAAATACTTTATGATACCAATAACATCAAAAGCTACTTAAGGCCCCTTTCACACTGGGGCGGGAGCGGCCCCGATGGTAAAGCAGCGCTATATTTAGCTCTGCTTTACCGTCATTTTAGCCGCTGTGTTTGGCCGCTAGCGGTGCGGTTTTAACCCCTGGAGTGAATGGGGCCGGATTTTTTCAGGCGCTTTACAGGCGCTATTTTTAGCGCTGTACCGCCTGAAAAACGCCCCAGTGTGAAAGGGGCCTAAACGAGAACACAAAAAAATAAATAAAAATACAACATTCTGTAGCAAATATACAAAAATAATAGCTGTTTAAGGTGTATGTACAATTATTTATTTTTGATTCTCCTTAAAGTAAGGGGAATTTGCCTCATCCACTGTGCTATGAACTTCAATGGTGGTCAACTTTCTTGATACATGGGGCATCAAATGCATGCTTCCTCAGCAAAGCCCTGTAGTTTTGTACAGAATCCAGCAGCCTGCACATTGTGGGACATCAGGGGCACCAGGCGCTATAGGCACGCAATTTTGTTCTAAGTGCTCCTCCTCAGAACATGTCACATAAGAATATACCTGCTCATGCTTAGCAGAATCAGTGTGACCTTCATTTGCTCATGAAATCTGAATGTTGAAGGGTATACAATCTCTTAAGGCTATGATTGCTGCTAAACAAAGAATCAGAGATCTTTGTTTTAGTTGGTTTGAAATGGATACCCTTCCATCATCGTAGAAGTAAATCATACATTGCACAAGACTTTTTCCTTATGCTTGCTTAATCTAAACAACTTTATCCTTGACAATGACTTCATCGCCATCCCTTCACTGAAAAGTAGACATTGCCTCAGGGCACAATCAGAAAAAGCAGAAGCTTTTACCACAATTAGTGCTACGAAAAAATGCAAAGCAGTGTGCTACTTTGTGCTTGAATTAAAGCAGAAAGAAAACAGCCATGGTTTGCATTTACATATGGATACAGCATAATGATGATAACAAGAGTTTATGTGGTCTACCTAAATGATGGCCAAACTCTGGGAAAGGATGAGTTACATCAGATGTATGAGGTATGTGGTCTAAACTGGTAAAACTGCATCTAGCAATGAGAATTTGTGGAATCTAGTATATAAATTGTACAAAGGAATTTAAGAAGAATTAAAAATAACAATTTTTAGGGATGTGGAGTGTGTTGTGGAGTGAGTTGCAGTGTTCTAAAAATCTTTCATTACTTATGTTTTTTTTTTTTCTGAACAATGAGTCTGGGGTTTCAGAAAAAAAAAAAACATAAGTAATGAAAGATTTTTAGAACACTGCAACTCTCTCTAGCATTTCATTTTATATCAATATTTATTGCCAGTTATAAAACATGCCCCATGGCATTCATAATGTAATGTTGTCATGGAACATGACAACATGAGGTGCAGGGGTCACAGTTATGCCCATTATGATACTATGTCCAAAGGGCATTGCTCTGGTATAGTCTGCCAGTTCCTTCCCCCCACCTCATGCCCTAGTATTGATAACCTAAAGTGACTTTGTCATGAGATAAGTATGGAGCTGCCATTGCTGGCCTCCTTTTGGAAATTCTAGTTTGCTGGCTGCATCTGACATAAGCTCATTTGAATCATAGACCTGAAATAGGCACGCTGCACGTTAGTATAATGCCGTGTACAAACAATCGGAAATGTCACCAGCAAAACTCACATGAGAGCTTTTTATTGGAAAATGCGACCGTGTGTATGCTTAATCAGTCTGAATCAGGCTTAATCAGGCGGAATTCCAGCCAGCAAAAGATTGAGAGCATGTTCTCTTTTTTTCAGTCAGGAAAAGTTCCTATCTGAAAATGCAATCGTCAGTATGCAATTCGGACACGCAAAAAATCACGCATGCTCTGAAACAATTTGACGCATGCTCGGAAGCATTCAACTTAATTTTCTCGGATCGTCATAGTGTTGTACGTCACTGCGTTCTTGACGGTCGAAAGTTCAGAGAACTTTTGTGTGACCGTGTGTATGCAAGCCAAGCTTGAGTGGAATTTCGTCGGAAAAACTATCCAAGATTTTTCGGACGGAAATTCCGCTCGTATGTACGTGGCATAAGAATTTCATATTTCAATATCTGTTCTAGGTCAGGGGCTCAGAAAGCACTGAAGCAAAAGCATCAGGCTGAAGGCCAGAGAACTATCACGTCAAAAGGATTGTTTAGCAATGACACTCTCAATCACCATTGACAGTCATATAGTAAATGAAAGGCTTTAACTTTGTGATACATAAAAAGGACTGTCTTTAAATAGAGATTCACATACAGGTAAGGACTAGAAGGACAGTGGATGAGCTGGTGGGGCTTCAATCACCTGCTGGCCTCTTACAACTTTCAAGGATTCCAATGAGGTGGCATGCATCAGAGATGCTCTCTCCTGTACTCCTACAAATGCTTTGGCCAACCTCTGCTTGGTCTCCTTCCAGCCTAATAGCTAATTTCAACATATTATGTCATATGGTAGGGTAAAAACACATTGCCAAACATCAATACTTGCAAAATGTGTCTGACTATGGCAATCTAGGGTTTTGGGTTTACAAAATATTTAATTACAAAAAGTAATCAGAAGGCAATACACAATGTAAATCTACTATAAACTATCAAGTCAAATGTCCCATTTCTTTCACTCACTTTCTCTGGATCCATGTTAAATTTCCTGTTAGCACTGAGCAATTCATTCTCCCTCTGTGTTTTACGACTGAAAAATGAAAGCAGATGTTAATAATCTGTAAATATACTACAGATATAATCAAATTCAACTTAGTAATGCCTACTCACCTTATTTCCAGACGTTCAAAATCATCTATTTCCGCCACTATTTCCGTTATTTCATTTTGTAAGTTCTGCAAGCAAGGTCAAGAAGGAATGTTAAAAAAAAAAAAAACTAGGCCAATATATATCAGGGTATAGGTGAACAAGAGTTTAGTAATAAATATAATTCAGTATAATATTGCAGTCTTGGAACTACAAGATTAAATGGGTATTTTAATTTTCATTAAATGTATTTAGTGCTACTGTTTATTTTGCTGTTTAATGAAAATGGGAGAATGTCCTCAGAAGTGTTTGGAAACTCACTTCAGTGCTGCTCTATGCAGGTGCTACCACCATTTGATGACAAATGGTCATCTTTCTAGATGGGAAGATGGCAGGAGGAAGCTCATTCAGAGTAAAAAAACAAATTTAGTTATGCTAGGTGGTCATTAACCTGGCTAATTGGTAGTTGTATCCACTGATGTTTTTCCCTAAATTTTGAACCTGGTGCATTCCTCTTTTCTGTCAATAGGTAGCACTGCTGCCTTTGGCGTTAGAATGACAAGACCACAGTGAGTTCAGGTTGTGAATAGATATAATTTCTTAGCCAATCATATTTGTGGCTAAGCATGCTGTAAGAGTCTATTTAAGGAGAAAGAGTCAGATGATCAGTGTTCTTTTAGCCCCAGCCTGAGGCCTGTGGGCTGTATTTGAAGCAGCAGCTGAAAGTTAGGCCTAAGCTTGAGGCCTAGCGATGTGTGTAGAGGCTCAGCCCAAGGGGAGCCTGATCATTGCATCGCTTCAGCCGGACGATGAGCCGAATTTTGCCAGAGGTGAAGGAGAAGCAGATTCCACATGGGATGACCACTCCTGTTACCAGAGGCAAGTGAGAACCAGAGGTCAGAGATAAAGGGAACACCGTCAACAGTAAGGGACAACTACTCCTGTTATCAGAGGCCAGGTTTGTGAAGTCTGAAGAAGTACCAGAGCCTTTTTCACTAGCCGGGGATGGTGAACAAGTTGGGAAAGCTTCAGCATTCAAGTCAGGGACCCAGCGGATGAGCATGGGTAACACTTGAAGAGGATTCAGTGGGTTAGCTGAGAGCCAAGCCAGTGACCCAGCAGGTAGCGTGGGTGATGCTTGGAGTGTACAGCGGGTTAGCCGTGGAATAGCTCAGGGGATCCAGTGGCTGCTGGGATCTGAAGATCTGGTAAGAAGACTGGGAGCTCAGTGAGGAATGCTACAGTGGAAGGCTGTGAGATGGAGGCCAGGTCCTACACAACAGGGATACCAAGTCTGGTATGTGTACAGATCTGTGTTGAAGTCAACCTACAAGTTCAGTTGCCATAGGAGACAGCAGTTTTACAAATACAGTGCTGCAACCAGCTTAAAGGCCCTCAACCTGTATAACTGTCTGCCTATTTTGTCTCGGAGTCTGCCAATTGCTATTGTATCTGCCTAAGGGTGTTCAGGCCCTAACTCTCTCCCCCAGTTGATGATGATGCGAATTAAAGACTCTGGACGGCCGCACTCCAAAAATTCAAAAGCCTTTATTGGTAAAATGTTGAGCTATAAGCTATGAGTAAGCACTCTTGGTAGTGTGAAATGCGTTAGCCATTTTCCTGCTTTGCTGTGACCAATTTTTGTGTGACTCAACATTTTACCAATAAAGGCTTTTGAATTTTTGGAGTGCGGCCGTCCAGAGTCTTTAATTCGCATCATCATCAGCTTGTGCCGTGCCTGAACCTGGGTTCTCTCACTACAGGAACAGCTGAGTTTGGGTGGATCATCCTGGAGCAGTGGATCTCTCTTTATTACTCTCTCCCCAGTTCTTGTTAAGAGACAATACATCTCTTTTTTCGCATTCAAAAAGTGACTGGCGCCCAATCATTCTATCTTGCATTACACCCACTATGCCTAGTAACTCACTCTACAAAGAAGGATGTCAGCTCTCCCTGACTCTGGAGGTCACCATTAGGCCTCTAGGGGTCGGTGCCCTTGCTACATAGGAAATGCATCAATGTTTTTCCTACCTCTCCCAACAAATGGTGAGAGAGAGAGAGAGCGCACGCGCATATATGTGATTAAGCTGCGACTTGTAGTTTCACAAATCCTACTAGTAATAGTAATTTTAGAATACTTAGAATACTTAGTGGTTAGCATTTCGATTTGGTAGCACTAGAGCCATTGGTTTGATTTCCAACCACTACACCAATTGCATGGAGTTTGCATGTTCTTCCTGTGCTTGCATGGGTTTCCTCCTACACTCCAAAGACATGTTAATTGGCTCTTGTCTAAGTTGGCCCTAATATGTTAGATAGGGACCCTAGATTGTAAGTTCCTTGAGGGCAGGGACTGATATGAATGTACAGTATATGTAAAGCACTGCATAAATTGTCAGTGGTATTTAAATACATGTAATAAATACAATGAGCCCACTAGCAACTGAAAACAGCCCTACCAGCCATTTAAAAAAAAAAAAAAAAGTTGTTTGATTACATAAGAATTTGTACAGAATAAAATAGAATTTCTCTACATTTTCTTTTTGGCTAAATGCTTTTTTAGGCTTACTGAAAAATAAAACAACTACCAATTTCATTACATGATTCAATTGAACAAATGAACATGTTATGAGATATTAGGAGTTTACAATTAATATTAAGCAATAGGGTCCTGTGGCTGTTACAGCTGCTTACATCATTTAGATGTTCTGCAATGTGAACAGACTAAAAGTAAGAGCCTGTTTCCCTCAGGCTAATGGAGGCTAGAAATTGACACAGCTCTGGTGCCACAGCACCAGTGGGCCCAGGGCATTTGATGGAAATCTACTGAGCAGATAACTTTCTGTTGATGTCTTATGACCTCAAACTGTGCAAAGGGAATGGGGAAGTCATATTGCACACAGTGCCACTCTTATTTCTGCAGAATTTTAATGTTTCAGGTTTCGAAGTCTAAAAATGAAAATGATCTCCTGTCTTGGATAGGCATTCTCGGGAGGTAACACATTACAGTCCAGTTCAAGACACATTAACTCAAAGCAGATTAGCTAGAGGGAATTTAGCAGTATCATAAAAATCCAGCTAGAAACAAGCAGGATGTCTAAACCATCTATTCCCAAAACTACTTAAAGTGGTTGTGAACTCTCTCAAAAAAAAAAGAAAGAGGACAAAGGCCTAATGAGCTAGTATGCATTGCATACTAGTTCATTATGAAATACTTACCTTAGATTGAAGCTGTTGCAGCGGTCCCCGTACACCGATGTGACTCCCGGAGTTATTTCCGGGTTTGCGGGCTCTGGCGCTATGATTGGTCGAAGCCGCGATGACGTCACTCCGGCGCATGCTCACAGGAGCCGCTGGTCACGACACAGCTACTGAAGAAACGGCACGAGCAAGCCATTTCTTCAGTGCACATGTGCCGATGACATCAGCACATGCGGATACAGTGAATATCTCCTAAACGGTGTTAGTTTAGGAGATTTTCACAGTACCTACAGGTAAGGTAATATAGGCTTACCTGTAGGTAAAAGTGGTAGTACAGGGTTTACAATCACTTTAATGGCTGTTGCAAACCAGTTGTAAAGCAAAACACATCTGTAAATCTGGTCTTATTTTACTAAAACAGAACTTCAGTACATCTCAGGCTCTCAAACTGATCCATAATTCCAACTGTGATGAAATTACATTTATAAAAATAAAAATATAAGAAAACAAATATGCCTATAATATAAGGTGCAGGAGGCAAATGGATCTCATTAGATCTAAGCAATAAATCCATCTATCATATTTTGTCTCTAATGAATCACAATGTAATTCTGTTCAATTATAATGTATGTTGGATGCATAATTGGCATTGAGGGAGGATATGCTGGGACATAATACAACCCTTCAGCATACCCCTTGGAGTGTTCAATTGGTTCTGTTATTTCTGCAAGTGCAGGTCTCTTCTGGGATCAGAAAAATTAGAACTACTCACTTAGTATAGACACTATGAGGAAATGCTAAGGCTCATTTTTTTTTTAGAGCCAATGACTCTGATATATCATATTGGACTTAGTTTGCAGGGAACCAAAAGCAGTTGAACTTTACTGAGTCATTTTACTTCTAATCATGTTAATTTTACTGTTGCATAATTGTCTGTTGTTATTGGCTTTTTCATAAATGTTTTCCTGCATAGTTTTTCTTTTCAAACGAAATTTTTAAATCCTTAAGCTGAGTTTCAGAATCATAAGTTAAGCAATTTTTGTCTCTGTGAGGGCCACCGCCTTTGAAAACTCTGTCACGTTCTTCTCTGGGTGTGGCAGCGAGTTGCACAGACATTTTTTAAAAGAGACACCTTTACCTAAAACCACTTCAAGGAGTACCACTAGCCTGTTTAAGCCATTTGGCTTGCTATCACATCACTGTGCCTTATTGGATATAATCTAATGAGCTCCAACTGCCAGTGAAGACTACCAGGCCTGCATCTTGGACATTGCTGTTGTTACCATTTGAAGGGCCCTATTCTATCCCTATTCTGTCTGAGCTCTCATTAGGATATAAAGGTTGAATAGGCCGACCTGGGGTTCCACTTTAGGGTGACTACCTGCCTTAGATAGCTAACCCTTTACTGTCCTTACAGGTCATGCGCCACGTGGTACTTCAGTGTACATATATGTATATTATGCTCTTGTGATGTTGAACTGTTCCTAAGCTGTCTTGTCGGGAAATTATTCTCCTGAGTCTGGGCTGTTATCCAGAACTCGGTTGACCATTACCCTCCTTTGTATATAAATACCACATTGCTTACTCCAGTAAAAGCTGAGATAATATAAACATATTTGACTTGTGTGAAGTGTCATTTAAGGGTGCTGTAAAAGATGTCTGTACCCAGAGTGTCAGGTGAGTTGGAATGTTCACAGGGTCATGGCGATGCAAATGAACAGGTATATCCAAGCAGTCCTCAAGGGGGCCATGCTAAATTGATACACATTGTCAAAGAGAATGAGACTGAACAACGTAAAAGCATAATACAATATAATGTTTGTTTGAGAGGTAGAGGAAGAATTATGGAGTTTAGTATATACTGTACTTTAATGTGGTCAAGCAGCTCTTCTCGAGTAGATGATGTTATGATGGTATCTTCTGGAATAATGGTTTGGTCTGGAAAGACAAAAGAAAATATTAGGTGCTTTAGCCAGGAAAAAAAATTATGTTTTGGCAAGAAGGTGATATCACATATACACAGGATTATAACTGTGCTGGAAAAGCATGCATAGGCAGAGAACGGATATATAAGTAACTTTCAGCCTTTTTCATCTGCAGTTTTACCTGTATGACTCTTGTGAGGCTGCTTTTAATTGGTACCTTTCTAAAAATCAGAAATTTAAACATTGGTTGGAAGGTCTTCAATGTTTAAAATCTTTTTTTTTTTTTTTTTTTTTTTTAAATTCACCTCTTTGGGTAGCTGTAAAATGAACGAAACCAAAAGGCTTCAAAATTTAGAGTGAGCTTGCTCTCAGTTTAATCTTTGCTATATACATTACATTTGTAAAGCGGTTGCCAAGTCTCCTGTGAATTTTTATTTAGAATCAGGAGCTATAAAGACTGTATCTGCATACTTTTAAAAAACAGCCACTCACGATCCAGCAGTGTGCTTACCCCAGCCAGTTTTACCTGCTGTCTTCTTTCCTCCGCGCCGGCATCTTAACTATGAGCACCCAGCTGTAACAGCTTGCGGCTTCACAGTTGAGTTCACACTGCGCATGTGCGAGCAGCGCTGCTCATTGTGAATGGTCCCACAATCTTCTGGGACCTGTCACATTTCCCAGAAGACTGTGGGGGGAAGGAAGGAGGAGAACTTCTGCTTCCAATTGCCTAGGCAGCCAGAGCGAAAGTGGGGGTGAGTACCTGTCAAATTGGATACTCGCTCCTCCCCTCCAGCTCCTCAAAAGTGACAATTCTTTGAAAGGAGGGGGGGACAAGTCAGTAAAGTGGAACTTTCCCTTTTTGGTGGAGCTCTGCTCTAATGTTTTTACTGCCTACTACATAAAAGCAGGGCCACACTTACAGAGGCAACTTAGTGTGGTCTTTGGCTTCCATAAACAGCATATTCACAAATATTATTTAACTCAAAGTAATTGAGACCTCTCTTTTAATGTAAAATTATTTTCTTGGAGTCCATTGAGTCTTTACCTACAGGCATTACTGCTGCCTAAAGAGGGTTGGACAAAAAAAATGTGGGCCATAACAAAGCACCAGGGCAAAAACTGGAGCTAGCACACTGGGGAAAAAATGGGATTCAGGGGCAAGACAGAAAAGTCATAGTCTGGGAGAATCAAAAGTGGTGAGGTAGGTCTGCTAATCAGTGCATAGGAAGTTTGAATGTGACAAACTGAAAGGGGATTAAGGGTCAAAGGTTAATTCTTTAATCAAAAAATATTACTCTTTGCACCTGAACGACAAGCTACTCGGGATTTGCAAGGATTAACAAATGTCCCCCCACTGAGGACAGGGGAAAAGGGGTGTCCCTGTATGCTGAAGGCTTTTCTGGGTATTTGGCAGCAGGATCCTTTGCCCAGACCTTGTGGGAGGCCTGAAAAGCAAATGTTGGAGGTTTAGGTGTTTATCTCCAAAAGTGAATGAAGGAGCAGGAGGAGACTTAGGCCCCTTTCACACTTGTGCAACTTGTCCTGCGACTTTGGACATCAGAGCAGCATGACAAGTCGTACCCCATGATTTCAAATGATACCCATTCATATCTGTGCGACTTTAAGTTGCACCGACTTCAAAGTAGTCCCTGTACTACTTTGGTCTAACTTTGATGCAAGTTGAAATCCATAGACCTCAGGTTTACACAGGCATTCCCTGAAATCGTGGCAAAATCACAGATGCATAATCTCGGCAAAATCTAGCGACTTTCAAGTCGTGGCAGTGTGAAAGGAGCCTTAGCTGGCCTTTCTCCAGACCTCTTATACAAAGGCAGGCAAATGTCATTGCTTCAAAAGATTTCCTTAATATTAAGGTCCAGGGTTGGATCTTGTAAGCCAACTGATCTGTGCATGATCTTTACAAGATTTTGGTCTGGCCGGACCTGGAGTATGCTATCCAGATCTGGGCACCAGTCCTCAGGAAGGATGTACTGGAAATGGAGTGAGTACAAAGAAGGGCAACAAAGCTAATAAAGGGGTCCGGAGGACATTAGTTATGAGGAAAGGTTGCGAACACTGAACTTATTCTCTCTGGAGAAGAGACGCTTATGAGGGGATATGATTTCTATTTACAAATACCGTACTGGTGACCCAATAATAGGGATAAAACTTTTTTGCGGAAGAGAGTTTAATAAGAAACGTGGCCACTCATTAAATTTAGAAGAAAAGAGGTTTAACCTTCAACTGCGTAGAGGGTTCTTTACTGTAAGAGCGGGAAGGATGTGGACTTCCCTTCTACAGGCAGTGGTATCAGCGGGGGGCATCAATAGTTTCAAAAACACGATTGGATAAGCACCTGAACGACCACAACATACAGGTATATACAATGTAATACTGACATATATTCACACACATAGGTTGGACTTGATGGACTTGTGTCTTTTTTCAACCTCATCTATGTAACTATGGAGATCTCTCCTACTTTTAAATATTTATCGAACATTGTGTATATTTTGTTATATGTGATTTTAATGTTTTTTATTTCTTAAATACATTAAGACATAGGTTACTGTGTAATTTTGGATTGAATGTGGATGCATTCTTCAATCCACTATGTGTGTACTGGGTCTCTTCACCTACCTCTCTTGTGGGCTGGTTTTTAGTTGGGAAATGTTATTTAATATTGAGTTTGCTTATAAATTTTTCAACGTCAATAAATGTATTAAATGTATTCAAATAGGCATCAGGTGCACATTTTAAACTAGTATCCAAGACTTGTAGTTCCTCCTGTTAGTTCAACTTTACTAAGGTTGACCACTCATTCCCCTAGACCCCATTTGCTTTTCTATGTCACGTTTAATGGGCCTTACTGGGGAGTTGATTGCTGGCTGAACAACACAGAGGAGGAAGGCCAGAACCATTGGGAACAACAACATGCTTTTAGTCACTTTTTAAGAGTGAGTGCAATGGAAAGGTCTTTGCAACTGTATGGGGTTTAAAATACCTATGACTGGAGAAAGCAGGCTAATCCTCCAGATATACAGCAGTATGTTACTTATTCTTTACATGTTTTTTGGTATTTGGGCATTGGTACATATATCCTATGGCAGTACCCGGCTTCCAGAATTTAAGAACATCGTTTGTCACTCTAAGACCTTAGAGGGACAAACTAGAAAAATTAAGCCATGGGTCCCATTTTTTATTATAAAAATGATTAGTGTTCTGTAGTGTGTGGAATATTTTTTCCATAAGATTTATATTGTTAATTCTGGTTTCCAAGTGTGTTAATGGAACTGATGAAGATTTCCAGTGAAATGCGATCAACCAGTGTATTGCTACACATATTGTGTGGATCAGTCTCATGTTATAGGATGTGAGTCCAGTGATAGGGGAAAATAATAGGGTGTTGTGGAGAGTCAGGTTATTAGTACTATCTGAGATTTTGGAGGCAAATTTTTCTAATTGCTTGCATATATGTGTGAATTTCTCACAATTCCAAAAAATGTGTGAGAAAGAACCTGTGGAGTTGCAACCTCTGAAGCATGTCTGAGGAGTTGTGGGGAAAATGGCGTGAATTTTAACCGGAGTGAAATACCATCTTGTGAATAATTTAATTGCAGTCTCTTTAATTGTGATTAATCTGGTGCACTTGTGTAGATTATTGATGCAATTGTCCCTGTTTTCAGTTGTAAATGTGAATTTGCATTCTTGCTCCCATTTATGCCTATAGGGGAGTTTGTTTTGTTCTACATTATTAACTAGATTAGAGTATATTTCTGAAATCAGTCCAGTTCTTCTTGGTGATTTTAAACAAATGCTTTTGAAGAATGATGGTGGATGTGAGTTTGTTGTTTGGAAATATGTGTTAAAAAAAGTCTAATTTGGAGGAATTTATTCAACTCAGCATTGGGAACCTGATGTTTAGATTTTAATGAAGAGAATGAGGCAAAATTGTTGTGTTCTATAAAATTAGAGAGGGATGTCAGGTTGTTACTTATCCACCATGAGAAGTCTCCAGTATTATGTGTATTAGGGGGGAATCTTGGGTCTCCAACAAAAGAAGCATGTGGGGGTGTGTTAGATATCAGTTTGTATTTTTTGTTATGTAGAGTCCATAATTGGTATGATTGTGCTACTAGTTGGTAGAGAGTGTCTAAAGAATGAATTGAAATCTTATTTCCCCATAATGCCACATACACGCGATCGGAATTCTCGTCGGAAAAAGCTCTGATGGTTTTCCTGTCGGAGTTCCGATGGAATTTCGCTCAAACTGTCTTGCCTACACAAATTCTGACGGTCAATAACATCACAACATACAACACGTTCGATGGCACTATAAAATTGAATGCTTCCGAGCATGCGTCGAATTGTTTCCGAGCATGCGTCAGAATTTTGCGTGTCGGAATTGCATACACACAATCGAAAAATCCGATAGAAAGGTTTTCCGCCTGAAAAATTAAGAACAGGCTCTCAATCCAAAGTCCCTTGGAAATGTCGACAGAAAAAGACCGATGGGCATACACATGGTCGGAAAATCCGACGAAAAGCTCCCATCTGACTGTTTCCATCCGAAATTCCGACCGTGTGTACGCGGCATTATATTCCAGAGATAGAACATGGGGTTGGGAGTATGCCATTGTGCAATTTGAGACCATCTTGCAGCTAAGTAATATAACCAGAAATCCCAAGGCCATCATATTCTTAAGATGATATCATTTCTTAAAGCAAAAATATGGTGTTGTTTTTAGTAAGTACAGTACATATTTTAAATTTGCAGGGTATCCCTTAAAGTAATTTTACTGTGACTTTATAATGTTTACATTCAGGCTTATTGTGATAAATGTAGAAATCTATAGACAAGATATCAGCCGCACAAAGAGTGTGTTGCTTTCAGTAAGATGTTTGATATATGGACTTGTGAGAAGGATTAGTATAGGTCAACCGTTGTATAGCAGTAAGCAGAGCCTTAAAATGCTGCATGCAAATACGGCTTCCCCCAAGTACATGTTTAACCACTTAAGGACCGCCCCTTAAGCGCAAAATCCTGTACCTGTACGTAATTTCTCATGCCGGCTCCTGGGGCATGCACGCCGCCGGAACCGTGCTCCTGCTGTGATATGACACAGCAGGAGCCAATTAGCAGGTCCAGAGGCCGCGATAGCCGCCGCCCACCCGTGATTGTTCCATAGAGAGGCAGACCGTTGTTCTGTCACAGAGGGAGAGGGAGATCTTGTGTTCCTGCTAAACAGCAACACAGATGTCTCGCTCCCTCCAGTCAGTCAATCCCCCACACAGTTAAAAAGCATTCCCTAGGAGCAGACTTAACCCTATGATTGCCCGTGATGTTAACCCCATCCCTGCCAGTGTCATTTTTTTTGCACTGATCACTGTATTGGTGTCACTGGTCCACCAAAAAGCGTTGCTTAGTGTCAGATTTGTCGCAGTCCCGTTAAAAATCACTGATCGCCACAATTACTAGTAAGAACTATAACAAAAATAAAAAGTCCATAAATCTATCCCATAGTTTGTAGACGCTATAACTTTTGCGCAAACCAATCTATATACGCTTTTTGGGATTTTTTTTTTTACCAAAAATATGTTGCAGAATACAAATTGGCCTAAATTGATGAAGACATTAGATTTTTTTTTTTTAAATAAAAATTTATTGGAAGTGTTTTATAGCAGAAAGTAAAAAATATATATTTTTTTCAAAATGAGTTTAAAGCGCAAAAAATAAAAAGCGTAGAGGTGATCAAATACCACAAAAAAGCTCTATTTGTGGGAAAAAAAGGACATCAATTGCTAAAGCAACGCAGTGCCGTATCGCAAAAAATGTATCCTCATACACATGGGAGCCTGCGGCCATACATCTTAAAATTCAAATGTTTTTCCTTTACAGAGGGAGTGATAGGCTCTGCGTACCCTCACCTGTACAAAACAATGGCTGAATACTTGCATAAACATACGCATGCCTATGTATGAAGCTGGACATAGACTTTATATCTTAAAGACATTAAAAACATTAAATAAAACAATCACTTTCTGCTAAGCAAATAGACATGTTTAATGTATACACACACTAAATTGTCATAAAATATTAAAAGCTATAAATGATAGATTTAGAGCTATAATATAAGTTAAGTTCCTCATATACTGAATCCTTTGTATTCCAGACAGAACATAGTGTCCTAATGTTAACATCCCTTTATGAACAACAATGCAGCCTTTATTAAAGATATGTAAAATACAAATCTAGACTGAAGTGTAATGGATTTGATATTTAACGAAGGAAATATGTTAATTACTGTTTGCCATTAATAGACATTCCATATTTAAAATTCATCCCAAGTGACCTGTAATTCCTTGAAGAACAATGCATGGCAGCATACCGATCATGCACTACTAATGTAATAGGAAGCATTCCTACAGAGCATTGTTTTTCTATAAAAAGCATATATCCTCTAAATATAACAAACGGAAGAAGTTCACTAGCAAAATAACATTGTGCTTTCATTCATCTTTTAAAATGAAAGGAATACCTGCTCTAAAAGTTACATTACAACAACATTATATTGAATTAGCTGTGAACATACAATGTTATAGACACGTTCTAAAACTGTTTTAACTAGGCAAGCACTGTTGGGGCACCATAACTGCTTTTGCTTAGTTTCAGAAATGATCTTTCTTAACCATTTTTACAAGGTTAAAAAGTCCTTTCATGTAACCATGCACCTCGTCTTCCTGTTAGTGGGCAGGGGGGGGGGGGGTATCAGGATACTGCGCAGACACACCTCTAATCTATTCAGCATGAGGCAAGATGCAAGCTGTGACTGAGGGTGGGGTGTGTGAAAAAGGTAGGCTGTGATTGAGACGGGTTGTGTGCCAGAGGCAGGCTACGATTGGTCGGGGGTGTGGTGGCTGAAGAAACTACCCAATACAGACATGCTGTGTGTCTGCACAGTGTCCTATACCTCTGAATGGCCAGCCAAAGGATGAAAACTGACCACCCTCAACATATTGTTTTCTGTGTATTGTGTGGTCAGTTTAAAACAAGGAAGAATGGTGACTGGCAGGATCAACCAAGTACTTAAGATGGTAGAGATGATGGTGTATAAAAATATACATAGGTTAACACACAGAGACAAAAAAAATACTTGGGTAACATACACTTTAAAGGTAATTTCTGGGCAATTATCAACCCCTCCTTCCACTCCTTTTAAGCAATCCTGCAGGGTTTTTTCTTCTAGCCTTGTGAAACAAGATATACTCACCTAAGTCCACCTTCTAGATCCCTTGTCTGCAACATTTTCAGGTGAAGGGGGCCTCTAATCCAGGGCAGCAGATGTGTCTATGTCATCCAGCCGCCCTGTGCCAACATCACGAGGGCAGACTTCATGTGTCCATGTCATGCAGGTAGTGACATGAACACCTAAAGTAGGATCCCGTCTTTAGTCAACAGAAGAAGAAAGAAGCCTCAGGACTGGAAAGTCACTTTGATAGAAAACTGGTTACAGGGGCGTGTCCGAAGGGTGGTGATAAATAACAAGTACTTCATTGTCTGGAGTGGTAAGTGGGGTACCCCAAAGGTTCTGTCTTGGGACCATTTCTGTTTAATTTATTTATAAATGATATAGAGGTTGGTATAAATAGCTCAATCTCAGTTTTTGCAGACAACACAAAAATGAGCAGAGCATAAACATCAGAATATAGAAATTTTACAGAAAGACCAAATTAAAATAATGGGGTGGGCAACTACATGGCAAATGAGGTTTGATGTTGAGAAATGTAAAGTGATGCACTTGGGGCTAAAAATCTAAATGCAAACTACTCACTAGGGGGAAAACCTCTGGGGGAATCAAGGATGGAGAAAGATATGGGGGTCCTGATAGAAGACAGACTGAGCAATAGTATGCAATGTCAAGCTGCAGCAAGCAAAGCCAGCGGGCTATTAGCTTGCATAAAAAAGGGAATTTACTGCAGAGGTAAATAGAAAATCCTGCCACTTTGTAAAACTCTAGTTTACCTAGAGTGTTCCATCCAGTTGTGGTCACCAGTCCTCAGGATGGATGTGACTACAAGCACTAAAAGTATTTTCTCTGGAGAAGAGACGCTTTAGAGGAGATATGATAGCAATTTACAAATACTCCAATGGTGATCCCAGCGTAGGAAGAAACCGTGTCAGTCTCAGGAAGTGTAGGAGGACACGGGGCCACAAAATGAGATTGGAGGAGAATCGGTTTAAACTTAAGCTGCTTATTTTTTTTTTTTAACTGTAAGGACGATAGGGATGTGAAACTCTCTTCCACAATTGGTGGTGTCAGCAGGGAGTATTGATATTTTAAAAGACTCTTGGACGTGCAACTTAGTGAACACAACATACAGGGATATGGGAAATGATTATCGACAAACATACACCTACTCAGGTTGAACTGGATGGACTATTGCCTTTATTCAACCTTACCTACTATGAATCTATGAAACATGACTGCAGCTTTATGTGAGTAAAAAGGGCATTTAGGTTTAATTTTGCTTTTGTATTGCCAGTGATAGGGTAAATATAATAGCCATTTTATTTATGATTATCAAAACATATATTTATGATTAAGCAAATATATTTGATGCAAATTGTTAGAAGTGTAACAACTGTTGTGTTCAAATGCTATTTACACCCTTAATTTGCAAAGGTTGCTATCTCAGCCTTTTCCCAGAGAACTACTGGAAGTGACACTATGCGAACCAAGTATTTTGCATCTTCTTTGAAGATTTGACTTCAAAGAACCTTTAGCTAGTTCCCACCCTTTGGTAAAACATATAAATTGTATCACAAGGCCCTAGCTAGTTAGAGCAATTCTTTTGAAACCAACATCTATGTACTGTGATTGTGCTGCCGCTATCCCTGCCTGTAGCTAACTGCAAGCTTGTATAATAAATAGACACATGCACAACAAAAACATTTGTTTTGTTTAGTTTCTTTACGTTTCCGTTGATTTGTAACAATTTGTAATTTCGTAAAACGCTAGTTTTTATATTTGGACTTGTTCGTATTTTTGTAACAGATATATTTTTGTTGATACAAAATGATTCGTAATTCCATTAGTCTAGCGATTCTTAATTTCGTAAGATGCGAGGTTTCATATTCAGACTCATTCGTGTTTTCTTAACAGATATATTTTCGTTGATATGAAATGATTCATAATTCCGTAATGCTGCGTACACACGGTCGGACTTTCCGACGGCAAATGTGCGATCGGAGCTTGTCGGAAATTCCGACCATGTGTAGGCTCCATCGGACAGTTTCCATTGGAATTTCCATCGCACAAAATTTGAGATCTGGTTCTCAAATTTTCTGACAACAAAATCCGTTTGCGTAAATTATGCGTGTGGACATTTCCAATACACAAAGTGCCACGCATGCTCGGAATCAAGCAGAAGAGCAGCACTGACTATTGAACTTAGTTTTTCTCGGCTTGTCGTCGTCGTACGTGTTGTACGTCATCGTGTTCTCAACGTTCGGAATTCCCAACCAACTTTGTGTGACCGTGTGTATGCAAGACAAGTTTGAGCCAACATCCGATCGTGTGTACGTGGCATCAGTCTAATTTTCTTTGATTCAAAATCCGTAATTCTGTTAGATAATAATTTTCATTTACCGTATATACTCGAGTATAGGCGGACCCGAATATAAGCCGAGGCACCTAATTTTACCACAAACAACTGGGAAAACTTATTGACTCGAGTATAAGCCTAGGGTGAGAAATGCGCAGCTACTGTAAGTGGAAAGAGGGTCAACGATGCCCATTTGCAGCCTCACTGTGCCCATGCAGATGGACACAGTTGACCGATTTGGGGCCCTGTATCTCGGGGTCACTTAGTGCTAGGAACCCCATCTTTGGATATGTTGTAGTGCTAATTCCACTGGGTTGGAATACAACATTTGGGGCTCCTAGCACCAAGTGTCCCCGAGATATGGAGCCCCAAATTGGGGTCAGAAAATCTCAAGCACTTTTCTGCAGCAGAGAATGACATTTTCTGAGCCGACTTTGGGGCCCTGTATCTCGGGGCCACTTAGTGCTAGGAACCCCATCTTTGGATATGTTGTAGTGCTAGTTCAACTGGGTTTGAATACCAAATTTGGGGTTCCTAGCTCCAAGTGTCCCCGAGATATGGGGCCCCAAATTCGGGTCAGAAAATGTCAAGCACTTTTCTGCAGCAGAGAATGACATTTTCCGAATCGACTTTGGGGCCCTGTATCTCGGGGCCACTTAGTGCTAGGAACCCCATATTTGGATATGTTATAGTATATTATTATAGTACTGAGTTGGCACACCAAATTTGGGATTCCTAGACCCAAGTGGCTCCGAGATACGGGGCCCCAAAGTCGGGTCGGAATTTTTTTTTTTTTGCTGCAGAAAAGTGCTTGACTCGAGTATAAGCCGAGGGGGGCACTTTCAGCACAAAAAAATGTGCTGAAAAACTCGGCTTATACTCGAGTATATACGGTATTCGGTACACTACTCGTAATTTATTAATTGTTACTTTTGTGAGATTGCCTTTTTCGTTGATTCATACTTTCATAGGAAATAAAGAATAATAATCCTATGCTCCTCAACTGAATTTAAAAAGGAATGCAGTGTGACTCAGACACAAAAGGGATAAGCTGACTGGCTAAAGATATTAAGTAAGATACATCACTCACTAATACACTACCCATTCGAAAGAACAATTCGAGAAGACGAAATTACGAACATACAATATTACGAACATACATATTAAGATACACTTACACTGTCCATTCAAAAGAACGATTAGAGAACACGAACAAATGAAATTACAAACAGACGAAGAAACTAAATTACGAACACATGAATGAAAATACGAACATACGAAATTACGAACAAAGGATTGAAAATACGAAATGTAAATCATTCGTTATAGATGTAATTTTCTTTCTTTTACTGTTTCGGAGTTTCGTATTTTTTTAAGTTTGGCCTTTCGTAAGTTCGTATTTTTGCCTGTTCGTTTGCTTATTCGTAATTTCATAATTTTCGTATTTTGGTTCTTTCAGCTATTCGGATGTTCGAATTGATCCAAATGTATGAATAATAACAAATTCGTATGAAAATCAATTCGTTATGAACCGAAGAGCACATGTCTAATAATAAATACATCTATTTTTCAATCTGGCTTCAGCAGTCAAAATATTACTGAAACCCATGAGTCTTGAGTTGTCCCCTACACCAGCGATCAATTAGAGGGGGTATAGGGAAGCCCAGAGCCCGGAGTGCTAACCTCTATGTATATTTTAAAATGACAACAAAAAAAACACCATTGTCCGACTTGTTCCCCCGGGCATCTCCAGGCATGTCCCTAGGCATTCTTATATGCTCATGGGCATGCCATCACCTGATGGCCCTGGTCGCCATTGGATCATTCAGCAACCAGTAATGATTCCTGCTACTGTAGGCAGCGCACTACCTTTATATGACTAATATTTGTCCCTTATTAAGCACTGCATTTATGTTAGGGTAAATCTAGCTACACACATTAGAATCTTATTGCTCAGTCTCTGTACAAGCATCTTTCTTTTTACCAACAACCATACAATGCAAAGGTCTTCTAAACAATCCATTCAATTGATATTCACTCTGCTAGGCTATTACACAGTTTAGTTGTTGGTAAACCTTAAATTGTACAGTCAGATTACAACATTGATAAAAAAGCTCTAGAATTAGGTTTAGGAATAAAGCCAAAACTAGCATTAGAACTAAATAAAGGCTCCATGTACACTGGGCATAACTGTTTGCCGGCCAGCCGCCGTCATTATACGGCGGCAGGTCGGCATGATCCCGTGAACCAAACTATACTTTTTTGTCCGTTCAAGTGGGATAGCATGCGCACGTGCCCGCTGCACAGTGGAGGTGCCGATGCTCGTGACCGGCAGTCGCGATGACCGCTGGCCATGAGCGATCTCGGGCACGAGAGGCAGAACAGGGACCTGTGTGTGTAAACACACACATCCCAGTTCTGTGAGGAGAGGAGACATAGTTTGTGAGTTCCTACAAGCTGGGAACCACAATCTCTCAGCTCCTATAGGCTGTCCCACCCCACACAGTTAGAACACACACATAGGGAACACAGTTAACCCCTTGATCGCCCCTAGTGTTAACCCCTTCCCTGCCAGTGACATTTATATAGTAATCAGTGCATTTTCATAGCACTGATCACTGTATAATTGTCAAACTACCCAAAAATGTGTCAAAAGTGTCTGATGTGTCCGCCATAATGTATCAATAAAAATCGTAGATCACCGCCATCACTAGTAAAAAATAAATAAATAATAAAAATGCCATAAATCTATCTCCTATTTTGTAGACGCTATAACTTTTGCGCAAACCAATCAATATATGCTTTTTGCAATTTTTATTACCAAAAATATGTAGAAGAATACATATCGGCCTAAACTGAGGAAAAAAATGTATTACAGCAAAATGTACAAAATGTGTTTTTTTTTCAAAATTGTTGTTCTTTTTCTTGTTTATAGCGCAAAAAATACAAACCGCAGAGATGATCAAGTACCACCACAAGAAAGCTCTGTTTGTGGGAAAAAAGGACGTCAATTTTGTTTTCGTAGAGCCATGCACGACTGCGCAATTGTCAGTTAAAGTGACGCAGTGCCAAATCGCAAAAAATGGCCTGGTCATTGAGCAGCCAATTCTTCGGGGCTGAAGTGGTTAAAAAAAATGCCAGTTCCCTTGGCAGAATCAAACACTCCTATAGAGCATTTTTTGTACAAAGTTTGGACGAGTTTAGGAGAGTTTTATGTTTTTTCTGCCAGAAAGCTCCAATCAGAAACGCAAACCAGAAGGTTTTTTTTGTTTTGTTTCCTGCCTCTATACATTGAGCTCATAATATGCCTGTAATCATCCTAATGTGTATGGACACATAAGATAACATTGAGCTGCTTATACAGGCAGAACACACAACTCCCTTAGCAGCAGCGATTTTTAAGCCAGTGTGCATGGAGCCTTAGCGATTTAGGCTACAGTCAGAGCAGCAGTTGAGATGGGGTTTGGGTTGTGGTCAGATTCATGTCTAAAATAACTATATTTACATATACACTATTGTAAGCAAGACACTTGTTAAGTGATAAAGTGATGAAGGGTTAATTGTGACTAATGTATTACCACAATGCTAGTCATAAAAAGCCTTCTTCGCTTTAGAATTTTATTGATTGTATGAGACCTTCTACACCTACTGAGATATGAATTTTTATTGCAAACAAGCCATCTTCTCTACAGAAATGTGTTTGGCAACACACAATCATTTTGTTCAATTCATTAACAAATTAAATCAAAAATGGTAAAATATAAATTACTTTAAGAAAGTTGTATTAGTAATAACAAATCCATAACTGACATAGATTTTACCAGCAGAATGAAATATATTAATACGCAGACTGCCATGCTGTCCAATCCCTGGTTATAGTCATAGACAGATGCAGCACATTGGTGTTTGCTTTATTTACCATTTACATGTCACTGCTTACAAGTTAATTTAGACAATGATTTTGATTGCTAAAGCACTGTGAATCATAAGCAATTACCATGATTTTGTTTTCCTGTATAATTACGTATTTTTTTCTTCTTGTTTTTCGTCTCAGTGATGCTGATCTCCTTTCATTCACTTCCCACCTACATGTATTCTCTCCAACATCGGCTGCACAGCATTGCTCTGGACCAGCTGCCTGATGGCAACAACAGTGGACCATGCCTGTACAATGCGTGTTGGCAGAGTTTCCCTTTGGGATTACAGTGGAACCTCGGATTGCGAATAACGCGGTTAACAAGCATTTTGCAATACGAGCATTGTATTTTTAAAAATCGTAACTCGGTTTGCGAGTGTTGTCTTGCAAAAAGAGCACGATTCAGGCCAAAGCGGTGTGCAGTACCTCGTTTGGCCTGAGGTGAGGGGGTGGGCGCCAGAGCTGAGCAGAGCCGAACATCGCCGATCAGCACCGCTCGGAAATGCACAGAAAGGTCAGAGGACAGCTCTGCTGACCTCGGCAAATCTCGGGAACAAAGTCTTTCCAAGGTTTGCCAAGGTCAGCCGAGGTGTCCTCAGGCATTTTCAGGTGTTTCCGAGGCTTTCCGGAACCCCCCCCAGCTCTGGCCGCATGCGGTATTGCATGCCATTCACCGGATTCACTGTGAGCCTACCTTAGGCAGGTCTTGCAGATGCTGAGATGTTGAGGGGAGGTTCGCCTGGACGAGCTTCTTGAAGGACGGGTCCGCTAGGGCAGAATGGCTGTTTTTTAAAAGTAAGCAGATACAGTCTTTATAGCTCCTGATTATAAAAAAAATTCACAGGAGACTGGGCAACCGCTTTAAGATGTAATGTATATAGCAAAGATTAAACTGAGAACAAGCTCACTCTAAATTTTGAAGCCTTTTGGTTTCGTTCATTTTACAGCCACCCAAAGAGGTGCATTTTGAAAAAAAAAAAAAAAAAAAAAAAAGATTTTAAACATTGAAGACCTTCCAACCAATGTTTACATTTCTGATTTTTAGAAAGGTACCAATTAAAAGCAGCATCACAAGAGTCATACAGGTAAAACTGCAGACGAAAAAGGCTGAAAGTTACTTATATATCCGTTCTCTGCCTATGCATGCTTTTCCAGCACAGTTATAATCCTGTGTATATGTGATATCACCTTCTTGCCAAAACATAATTATTTTTTCCTGGCTAAAGCACTTCATATTTTCTTTTGTCTTTCCAGACCAAACCATTATTCCAGAAGATACCATCATAACATCATCTACTCGAGAAGAGCTGCTTGACCACATTAAAGTACAGTATATACTAAACTCCATAATTCTTCCTCTACCTCTCAAACAAACATTATATTTTATTATGCTTTTCGTTGTTCAGTCTCATTCTCTTTGACAATGTGTATCAATTTAGCATGGCCCCCTTGAGGACTGCTTGGATATACCTGTCTGTTCATTTGTATCGCCATGACCCTGTGAACATTCCAACTCACCTGACACTCTGGGTTCAGACATCTTTTACAGCACCCTTAAATGACACGTCACACAAGTCAAATATGTTTATATTATCTCAGCTTTTACTGGAGTAAGCAATGTGGTATTTATATACAAAGGAGGGTAATTGGTCAACCGAGTTCTGGATAACAGCCCAGACTCAGGAGAATAATTTCCCGACAAGACAGCTTAGGAACAGTTCAACATCACAAGAGCATAATATACATATATGTACACTGAAGTACCACGTGGAGCATGACCTGTAAGGACAGTAAAGGGTTAGCTATCTAAGGCAGGTAGTCACCCTAAAGGGGAACCCCAGGCGGCCTATTCAACCTTTATATCCTAATGAGAGCTCAGACAGAATAGGGATAGAATAGGGCCCTTTAAATGGTAACAACAGCAATGTCCAAGATGCAGGCCTGGTAGTCTTCACTGGCAGTTGGAGCTCATTAGATTATATCCAATAAGGCACAGTGATGTGATAGCAAGCCAAATGGCTTAAAAAGGCTAGTGGTACTCCTTGAAGTGGTTTTAGGTAAAGGTGTCTCTTTTAAAAAATGTCTGTGCAACTCGCTGCCACAACCAGAGAAGAACGTGACAGAGTTTTCAAAGGCGGTAGCCCTCACAGAGACAAAAATTGCTTAACTTATGATTCTGAAACTCAGCTTAAGGATTTAAAAATTTAGTTTGAAAAGAAAAACTATGCAGGAAAACATTTATGAAAAAGCCAATAAAAACAGACAATTATGCAACAGTAAAATTAACATGATTAGAAGTAAAATTACTCAGTAAAGTTCAACTGCTTTTGGTTCCCTGCAAACTAAGTCCAATATGATATATCAGAGTCATTGGCTCTAAAAAAAAAATGAGCTTTAGCATTTCCTCATAGTGTCTATACTAAGTGAGTAGTTCTAATTTTTCTGATCCCAGAAGAGACCTGCACTTGCAGAAATAACAGAACCAATTGAACACTCCGAGGGGTATGCTGAAGGGTTGTATTATGTCCCAGCATATCCTCCCTCAATGCCAATTATCCATCCAACATACATTATAATTGAACAGAATTACATTGTGATTCAATAGAGACAAAATATGATAGATGGATTTGTTGCTTAGATCTAATGTGATCCATTTGCCTCCTGCACCTTATATTATAGGCATATTTGTTTTCTTATATTTTTATTTTTATAAATGTAATTTAATCACAGTTGGAATTATGGATCAGTTTGAGAGCTTGAGGTGTACTGAAGTTCTGTTTTAGTAAAATAAGACCAGATTTACAGATGTGTTTTGCTTTACGACTGGTTTGCAACAGCCATTAAAGTGGTTGTAAACCCTGTACTACCACTTTTACCTACAGGTAAGCCTATATTACCTTACCTGTAGGTACTGTGAAAATCTCCTAAACTAACACCGTTTAGGAGATATTCACTGTATCCGCATGTGCTGATGTCATCGGCACATGTGCACTGAAGAAATGGCTTGCTCGTGCCGTTTCTTCAGTAGCTGTGTCGTGACCAGCGGCTCCTGTGAGCATGCGCGGGAGTGACGTCATCGCGGCTTCAACCAATCATAGCGCCAGAGCCCGCAAACCCAATAACTCCAGGAGTCACATCGGTGTACGGGGACCGCTGCAACAGCTTCAATCTAAGGTAAGTATTTCATAATGAACTAGTATGCGATGCATACTAGCTCATTAGGCCTTTGTCGTCTTTCTTTTTTTGAGAGAGTTCACAACCACTTTAAGTAGTTTTGGGAATAGATGGTTTAGACATCCTGCTTGTTTCTAGCTGGACTTTTATGATACTGCTAAATTCCCTCTAGCTAATCTGCTTTGAGTTAATGTGTCTTGAACTGGACTGTAATGTGTTACCTCCCGAGGATGCCTATCCAAGACAGGAGATCATTTTCATTTTTAGACTTCGAAACCTGAAACATTAAAATTCTGGAGAAATAAGAGTGGCACTGTGTGCAATATGACTTCCCCATTCCCTTTGCACAGTTTGAGATCATCAGACATCAACAAAGTTATCTGCTCAGTAGATTTCCATCAAATGCCCTGGGCCCACTGGTGCTGTGGCACCAGAGCTGTGTCAATTTCTAGCCTCCATTAGCCTGAGGGAAACAGGCTTTTACTCTTAAGCCCCATACACACGGTCGCAAAATCCGACCACCAAATCCATCGGATTTGGTCCGACGGATTTAGTCCGACACTGGTGTTGCATACACATGGTCGGACAAAGTTGTCGGAAAATCCGATCATTCTGAACGTGGGGACGTTTGTTGCCTACGACGGGACTACGTAGAGGCTAGTAGCCAATAGCTTTGGTCTTGTAATGTGATCTGAGCATGCGTAGCACTTTGTCCGTCGGAATTCGCTACACACGATCGGATTTGGTGTGATCAGACTTTGTTGTCAAAAAATCTATCCAGCAGGAGATAGGACTTTGTCCGTCGGACAATCCGATGGAAACTGTCCGATGGTGCCTACACACGGTCGGAATTTCCGACAACATTGTCCGATAGGACAGAATCCATCGGAAAATCCGACCGTGTGTATGGGGCTTTAGTCTGTTCACATTGCAGAACATCTAAATGATGTAAGCAGCTGTAACAGCCACAGGACCCTATTGCTTAATATTAATTGTAAACTCTTAATATCTCATAACATGTTAATTTGTTCAATTCAATCATGTAATGAAATTGGTAGTTGTTTTATTTTTCAGTAAGCCTAAAAAAGCATTTAGCCAAAAAGAAAATGGAGAAAGTGGAGAAATTATATTTTATTCTGTACAAATTCTTATGTAATCAAACAACTTTTTAAAAAAAATTGGCTGGTAGGGCTGTTTTCAGTTGCTAGTGGGCTCATTGTATTTATTACATGTATTTAAATACCATTGACAATTTATGCAGTGCTTTACATATACTGTACATTCATATCAGTCCCTGCCCTCAAGGAACTTACAATCTAGGGTCCCTATCTAACATATTAGGGCCAACTTAGACAAGAGCCAATTAACATGTCTTTGGAGTGTAGGAGGAAACCCATGCAAGCACAGGGAGAACATGCAAACTCCATGCAATTGGTGTAGTGGTTGGAAATCAAACCAATGGCTCTAGTGCTACCAAATAGAAATGCTAACCACTAAGTATTCTAAGTATTCTAAAATTACTATTACTAGTAGGATTTGTGAAACTACAAGTCGCAGCTTAATCACATATATGCGCGTGCGCTCTCTCTCTCTCTCACCATTTGTTGGGAGAGGTAGGAAAAACATTGATGCATTTCATATGTAGCAAGGGCCCCAACCCCTAGAGGCCTAATGGTGACCTCCAGAGTCAGGGAGAGCTGACATCCTTCTTTGTAGAGTGAGTTACTAGGCATAGTGGGTGTAATGCAAGATAGAATGATTGGGCGCCAGTCACTTTTTGAATGCGAAAAAAGAGATGTATTGTCTCTTAACAAGAACTGGGGGAGAGAGTAATAAAGAGAGATCCACCGCTCCAGGGTGATCCACCCAAACTCAGCTGTTCCTGTAGTGAGAGAACCCAGGTGCAGGCATGGCACAAGCTGATGATGATGCGAATTAAAGACTCTGGACGGCCGCACTCCAAAAAAAAAATTCAAAAGCCTTTATTGGTAAAATGTTGAGTCACACAAAAATTGGTCACAGCAAAGCAGGAAAATGGATAACGCGTTTCACACTACCAAGAGTGCTTACTCATAGCTTATAGCTAGCTATGAGTAAGCACTCTTGGTAGTGTGAAACGCGTTAGCCATTTTCCTGCTTTGCTGTGACCAATTTTTGTGTGACTCAACATTTTACCAATAAAGGCTTTTGAATTTTTGGAGTGCAGCCATCCAGAGTCTTTAATTCGCATCATCATCAACTGGGGGAGAGAGTTAGGGCCTGAACACCCTTAGGCAGATGCAATAGCAATTGGCAGACTCCGAGACAAAATAGGCAGACAGCTATACAGGTTGAGGGCCTTTAAGCTGGTTGCAGCACTGTATTTGTAGAACTGCTGTCTCCTATGGCAACTGAACTTGTAGGTTGACTTCAACACAGATCTGTACACATACCAGACTTGGTATCCCTGTTGTGTAGAACCTGGCCTCCATCTCACAGCCTCCCACTGTAGCATTCCTCACTGAGCTCCCAGTCTTCTCACCAGATCTTCAGATCCCAGCCGCCACTGGATCCCCTGAGCTATTCCACAGCTAACCCGCTGTACACTCCAAGCATCACCCACACTACCTGCTGGGTCCCTGGCTTGGCTCTCAGCTAACCCACTGAATCCTCTTCAAGTGTTACCCATGCTCATCCGCTGGGTCCCTGACTTGAACGCTGAAGCTTTCCCAACTTGTTCACCATCCCCGGCTAGTGAAAAAGGCTCTGGTACTTCTTCAGACTTCACAAACCTGGCCTCTGATAACAGGAGTAGTTGTCCCTTACAGTCGACGGTGTTCCCTTTATCTCTGACCTCTGGTTCTCACTTGCCTCTGGTAACAGGAGTGGTCATCCCATGTGGCATCTGCTTCTCCTTCACCTCTGGCAAAATTTGGCTCACCGTCCGGCTGAAGCGATGCAATGATCAGGCTCCCCTCGGGCTGAGCCTCTACACACATCGCTAGGCCTCAAGCTTAGGCCTAACTTTCAGCTGCTGCTTCAAGTACAGCCCCCAGGCCTCAGCCTGGGGCTAAAAGAACACTGATCACCTGACTCTTTCTCCTTAAATAGACTCTCCCAGCATGCTTAGCCATAAATATGATTGGGTAAGAAATGATGTCTATTCCCAACCTGAACTCACTGTGGTCTTGTCATTCTAATACCAAAGGCAGCAGTGCTACCTATTGACAGAAGAGAGGAATGCACCAGGTTCAGGCTTTAGGGCAAAAAATCTGTGCATACAACTACCAATTAGCCAGGTTAATGACCACCTAGCATAACTAAATTTGTTATTTTACTCTGAATGAGCTTCCTCCTGCCATCTTCCCATCTAGAAAGATGACCAAGTCATCAAATGGTGGCAGCACCTGCATAGAGCAGCACTGCCAACAGGAGTCCTAATGAAACAAGAGACATGACATGAGACCCTAAAATTCATCATTGTGGAAGGTGAGTTTGGACACTTTCAAGCACATTCTCCCTTTGAATCCTACAGAAATGATCCCTGAAAGTGTATTCCTGATATACAGATGTTTATTTTATAATTTACATTAATTGCACACGGGTAACCACTTTGACATATGATTGGTTGCCCTGGAAATACTCCTTGTTGCCACTTGCTTTACGTGTGAATGAGTCCTGATACTACAAAATTGTGCTGCCCCTTCTTATTTTACTTTCACACTTGAAGCAGTTGCAAATTTTCATTAAACAGCAAAATAAACGGTAGCCCTAAATACATTTAATGAAAATTAAAATACCCATTTAATCTTGTAGTTCCAAGACTGCAATATTATACTGTATTCTATTTATTACTAAACCCTTGTTCACCTATACCCTGATATATATTGGCCTAGTTTTCTTTTTTAACATTCCTTCTTGACCTTGCTTGCAGAACTTACAAAATGAAATAACGGAAATAGTGGCAGAAATAGACGATTTTGAACGTCTGGAAATAAGGTGAGTAGGCATTATTAAGTTGAATTTGATTATATCTGTAATATACAGTATTTACAGATTATTAACATCTGCTTTCATTTTTCAGTCGTAAAACACAGAGGGAGAATGAATTGCTCAGTGCTAACAGGAAATTTAACATGGATCCAGAGAAAGTGAGTGAAAGAAATTGACTTGACAAAGGACATTTGACTTGATAGTTTATAGTAGATCTGCATTGTGTATTGCCTTCTGATTAGTTTTTGTAATTAAATATTTTGTAAACCCAAAACACCAGATTGCCATAGTCAGATATATTTTGCAAACATTGATGTTTGGCAATGTGTTTTTACCCTACCATATGACATAATATGTTGAAATGAGCTATTAGGCTGGAAGGAGACCAAGCAGAGATTGGCCAAAGCGTTTGTAGGAGTACAGGAGAGAGCATCTCTGATGCATGTCACCTCATTGGAATCCTTGAAAGTTGTAAAAGGCCAGCAGGTGATTGAAGCCCCACCAGCTCATTCACTGTCCTTCTAGTCCTTACCTGTATGTGAATCTCTATTTAAAGACAGTCCTTTTTATGTATCATAATATTAAAGCCTTTCATTTACTATATGACTGTCAATGGTGATTGATAGTGTCATTGCTAAACAATCATTTTGAAAATACTAGTTCTCTGGCCTTCAGCCTGATGCTTTTGCTTAAGTGCTTTCTGAGCACCTGACCTAGAACAGATATTGAAATATGAAATTCTTATGCCGCGTACATATGAGCGGAATTTTCATCCGAAAAATCTTGGATGTTTTTTCCGACGGAATTCCGCTCAAGCTTGGCTCACACGGTCACACAAAAGTTCTCTGAACTTTCGACCCTCAAGAACGCGGTGATGTACAACACTACAATGAGCAGAGAAAATTAAATTCAATGCTTCCGAGCATGCGTCAAATTGTTTCTGAGCATGCATGATTTTTTGCGTGTCCGAATTGCATACTGACAATCGCATTTTCGTATAGGAACTTTTCCCGACCGAAAAATAGAGAACATGCTCTCAATCTTTTGCTGGCTGGAATTCCCCCAGCGAAAGACCGATAAAGCATACACACGGTTGCATTTTCCGATAAAAAGCTCTCATCAGAGTTTTGCTGGTTGCATTGTGTGTATGCAGCATTACACTAACGTGCAGCGTGCCTATTTCAGGTCTATGATTCAAATGAGCTTATGTCAGACGCAGCCAGCAAACTAGAATTTCCAAAAGGAGGCCAGTAATGGCAGCTCCATACTTATTTCATGACAAAGTCACTTTAGGTTATCAATACTAGGGGATGGGGCAGGGGGGAAAGGAACTGGCAGACTTACCAGAGCAATGCCCTTTGGACATAGTGTCATAATGGGCATAACTGTGACCCCTTCACCTCATGTTGTCATGTTCCTTATGAAATAAAAGTATTGTTTTTTGATGGCACATTACATTATGAATGCCATGGGGCATGTTTTATAACTGGCAATAAATATTGATATAAAATGAAATGCTAGAGCGAGTTGCAGTGTTCTAAAAATCTTTCATTACTTATGGTTTTTTTTTTCCTGAAAACCCAGACAATGAACACTCCACATCCCTAAAATGTGTTATTTTTGATTCTTCTTTAATTCCTTTGTACAAGTTAAATACTAGATTCCACAAATTCTCATTGCTAGATGCAGTTTTACCAGTTGCTCAGTTTAGACCACATACCTCATAGCCATGCATATCTAAAGAGCTAAACTTAAAACATATAATCCCCATCTGATGCAACTCATCCTTTCCCAGAGTTTGGCCATCATTTAGGTAGACCACATAAACTCTTGTTATCATCATTATTCTGTATCCATATGTAAATGCAAACCATGGTTGTTTTTTTTCTGCTTTAATTCAAGCACAAAGTAGCACACTTCTTTGCATTTTTTCGTAGCACTAATTGTGGTAAAAGCTTCTGCTTTTTCTGATTGTGCCCTGAGGCAATGTCTACTTTTCAGTGAAGGGATGGCGATGAAGTCATTGTCAAGGATAAAGTTGTTTAGATTAAGCAAGCATAAGGAAAAAGTCTTGTGAAATGTATGATTTACTTCTACAATGATGGAAGGGTATCCATTTCAGAGATTGGAGATTGTATACCCTTCAACATTCAGATTTCATGAGCAAATGAAGGTCACACTGATTCATGCTAAGCATGAGCAGGTATATTCTTATGTGACATGTTCTGAGGAGGAGCACTTAGAACAAAATTCCGTGCCTATAGCGCCTGGTGCCCCTGATGTCCCACAATGTGCAGGCTGCTGGATTCTGTACAAATCTTCACTACAGGGCTTTGCTGGGGAAGCATGCATTTGATGCCCCATGTATCAAGAAAGTTGACCACCATTGAAGTTCATAGCACAGTGGATGAAGCAAATTCCCCTTACTTTAAGGAGAATAAAAAATAAATAATTGTACATACACCTTAAACAGCTATTATTTTTGTATATTTGCTACAGAATGTTGTATTTCTTTTTTTTTTTGGAGTCCTCGTTTAGGCAGATTTTGATGTTATTGGTATCATAAAGTATTCGCACGATGTTATAGTATGGTACTGTATGTAAAATATTCATCTATTGCTTAATAAATCTTTTTACGCAAATGTTGTACCTCATTTAAACACCCATGGAAAATGTTTTTAGTTCTTTGTATAGTATGGTAATAGTTATTTTTTCTTTAATCATTTCATAATTCAGGGAATTCAGTTGCTGATCAGCAGGAAATTTCTGGAAAAAGACGCAGAACAGATTGCTAGCTTCCTATATAAAGGCGTCGGACTCAGCAAGACTGCAATTGGGGAGTACCTTGGTCAAAGGTGAGAAATTAGGACAATGAAAATAATATGATTTACATACACTGAAGATTTTGTCGTTGGACTTTACTTTCCCTTATTGTGCTGTTTATCTGTAGCAAATCAGTTTTAGATTTCCCTGTAGATGAATGACCTATTTATGTGCCACCTCCCATTTTCAAGATTGACTCGCACTTGTTCTGATAAAAAAAAAAAAAAAATAGAATAAAATAACTGTCATATTGGGAGAAATTGTGAAGATTGATTTTTCACCTAAAGTGACACTAAATAATATCCTTATTCTCCAAAAATATTCCATGCACATCCACAACTTAAAGGCCCTGTAACCTGTTTTTCACAAAATTGTCTCTTACCGTGTTTGTATGCCTCCTTGTAACGTCCTTTGTGAGCCCTAGAAACACTCCTTTTACCTCCCATTGCTGTTTGTTTTAAATGAGCAGTGCACATTTGTTGTGGACATGTACATTGCTCTATGCACACGCCAAATCCCATATTTCATAGTCCATAGTCCACAGTCCATTTCAGGAGCAAGCAAGAGAGAATGGCTACATTCCTAAACAGAGTGGGACCATGGAGAACAAATGTAGCCACCCTCTAACAGGAAGTCGAATCACAGCAGCAAAAAAAATTATAATTTAAAATAAATAAATAATACTCTTAGCTTGTTGGCTTTATCACTTTAAGATAATGATGAAGCAGATAATAATTTGCTAGTGAATTCATTTTACAAAAAAAAGACAACCTGTGTTCATTTCAACTCTCAATCAGATGTAAGGAGAGATTACATTTTTATTTTATTAGAAGTAAAAATAGCAGTAGAAGTATCTAATTTCTACTGAGCTTAAAGAGGATGGCCAATTTAAAAAAAAAATATTATAAGTCAGCAGCTACAAATACTTGCCGACCGGCGCACGACGATATACGTCGGCAGAATGGCACGTACAGGCAGGAGGGCGTATATATAAGTCCCTCCTTTAGCCTGTCCGTGCCATCGGGAGCGCGCCGGTCGGGACCCCCGTGAGTCCGGTCGCGGTCCCCGCGGGCTGGATCGCCGCGGGGACACCGCGATCGTCTCACGGGAAGGCTGAATGGGGAGATGCCGAGATAAACAGCATCTCCCGTTCTGCCTAGCAACTAGTGACGCCGATCTCTGCTCCCTGTGATTGGAGCAGAGATCAGCATTCACTAGCTGACAGCCACGCCCCCCCCACAGTAAGAAACACACCCCTAGGCATACTTAACCCTTACACTGCCCCCTTGTGGTTAACCCCTTCACTGCCAGTGTCATTTATACAGGAATCAATGCATTTAAATAGCATTGATTGCTGTATAAATGACAATGGTCCCAAAAATGTGTCAAAAATGTCCGATGTGTCCGCCATAATGTCGCAGTCACAAAAAAAAAATTGCAGATCGCTGCCATTACTAATAAAAAAAAATTATTAATAAAAATGCTATTAAAACTATCCCCTATCTTGTAAACGCTATAACTTCTGCGCAAACCGATCAATAATCGCTTATTGCGATTTTTTTTTACCAAAAATATGTAGAAGAATATGTATCGGCCTAAACTGAGGAAAAAAAATGTTTTTTTATTATTTTTTGGGGATATTTATTATAGCAAAAAGTAAAAAAAATAATGCATTTTTTTCAAAATTGTCGCTCTATTTTTGTTTATAGCGCAAAAAAAAAAAAACGCAGGGGCGATCAAATACCACCAAAAGAAAGCTCTATTTGTGGGGAAAAAAAGGACATCAATTTTGTTTGGGAGCCACGTCGCACGACCACGCAATTGTCAGTTAAAGTGACGCAGTGCCGAATCGCAAAAAGGGGCCTGGTCCTTTGGCTGCAAATTGGTCCGGTCTGAAAGTGGTTAAAGGCAAATCCACTTTGCACTACGAGTGCACCGCAAGTGCACTTGAAAGTGCACTTCAAAATGCTTTCACTGTAGATCTGAGGGGAAGATCTGAAATGAGTGGAAGCTCTGCTGATTTTATCATCCAATCATGTTTTTTATTTATCTTGCATGTCCCCCTCCGTTCTACAGCGACTGCACTTTCAAGTGCGTTTGTAGTGCACTTGAAGTGCAAAGTGGATTTGCCTTTAGTAAATAACCCCCACAGTGTAATTGTGTAGAGAGCAGTGCTCTCTGCATCACTGACCACTACCTAGAACCAGAGAAAAGGTGAATAAAGTCATATTGGAATTGTAAGTACCTAAAAGAACAGCAAGAGATACACACTGAGGGGGAGGGAACCCGGAGCCCAGAGTTGGGCTTTTATTTGCTAATAGTAGAAAATCTCAAGCAAATAATAATGCTGGAACACATTAGGTTTTCCTTCTTGTATCCTTTATTCATAGAATCATGTAGAGCATAAAAACAACAAACACGTATGCTTTTTGACCACAACAAACAAACACTCATACAGAGAAAAATGCAGTAAACCATCTGGTACATACTGCATATCTATACAATTCTTCTGCAAGTGGGAAACAATAAAAAGCAACATGCTTATTCCTTGACCCCTAAGCCAGCCATGAATGGTTCAAATCTCAGCTGGTTCAGGACGGGATTCAAAGATGTATGGGCAGGCTGAATGTACACAAGTTGATCGATCGATCAACTTAGGTACAAGCAGCCTGCCGGATTTTCCATGTGATTATTGCAAGCGGCTGTTATAGCTGCTAGCAATAATCATTGTCCTCTCCCTGGCAGGGGAGGGGGGAAACACAATGGTTAGGCAGGAGGGATTTCCCTGTCAACACTATTTGTGTTGATGGGGGAATCCAGTGAATTTCTTTCCTGCAACCTGCAGGAAAGAAATTTGCTCCGTTTATGGCCGGCCTTACTTCCTAAACTCTTTATTGGAGTATTTCCATCCAAAACTGATAAAGTTATGGGTGGATGCTGAGGGTCTAAACCAGGGGTCTCCAAACGTTCTAAACAAAGGACCAGTTATGTACTTTAGGCTTTAGAGTGACCAGACAGTGACCAGTGGGAATAAAAATGCCCTGGTAATGGGAGTAAACTATTGTTGGCTTTAGTGGGAGGAATAGTGTCCCCCCCCCATTGTTGGTATCAGTGGGAGGAATAGTGCCCCCCATTGTTGGTATCAGTGGGAGGAATAGTGCCCCATTGATGATGTCAGTAGGAGGAATGGTACCCCATCATTGATGACAGTTGGGGGAATGGTGCCCTGAGGGCCCGATAAAGATAACTAAGGGCCTCATCTGTCCTCCGGATCACAGTTTGGAGACCATTGGTCTAAACCTAATCCTTTGCCTTCGCATGTCTTTCACAGACTCATTCCATTAGATCTTTCAGTGTAGTTTCCAGCATTTTTCTTCTTTGAAATTAAATAAAGTATCTGGACAGAAAATCACCATGCTAAATTGAAAGTGCTAACTGCTAATGCTCTTTATGATTGGGGGGATGATAGCTACTAAAGTTAGATCACTATTTTTGATAGCAGCACTGAGTTCCTGGCTTTATGATAGTTTAATTGATAAGCCATCGAACTGCCCATAAGTGTATGTAGGTGCCGTGATTACAAAAATATAGTGTATATCTATATTTATAAATGGCAAGTTATTTTGATGTACTAACTGATTACAGGAATTACTGTAACAAGTCTTATGCAAATTGTCTAACTTATTTGACTGACCCTCTGTGCATCTGACATAATTCACAATACAATATTGTATTTTTATACTGCTGTAATGATATAATAAAAGAAAAGGAACTTCCTGTAATTGCTTTTAAAGATATATGACAGAGTGTCTGTCCTGTGAAAACACAGTTTTTTAGATGTGCGATTGTGTATTTTTTCCTCTTACTCTTATTTTTCCTCTCGTACACCCCCCATCCCATTTCCTTCCTCACAATTCTCTCTTTTGTTCTATCTCTCCAGGGATTCTCTAAATATTCAGGTTTTACAGGCATTTGTGAGATGCCATGACCTTAACCAACTCGGACTAGTGGAGGCTCTGAGGTGAGAAATATGTCACAGGTATAAAGTGTCTTGCTGTCTGTCATAATATATAGTCTGAGTTCAGGATCTGATAGTAGATTATGAAGAAACATGTTTATTAAAGTGTATGTCAGAGCTAAATTTAAAAAAAACTTGCCCATTTCCCATGATTGAATAATAAAAAATAAAAAAAAATAAAAAAAAAAATCTAAAAAAATTAAAAATACAAATTTGAAAAAAATAAGTTGAACTGCAAGAAATCCTAATTCTCTGCCCAATTTGCTTGACTACAAAACACCTCACCCTTTCCTCATTTCCATAATATACAGGGGAGTTAATACAGTGGATTTTCTGCACTGAAATCCCAACTAGCCTTATCATTGAACATGCTCTAGAGGTGGAGAGGGAGTTTTGGGTAATGCCTGGGCTTACACTTCAAAAAGTCCAGTGATAACCTTTTTTATTTTTTAATTAGGAAAGTTAATTCAAACATTGCACAGGAAAATTAGACACACGTCTAATGTATTGAAAATATTTAAAGCTTAAGCCTTTTGATTATGTTTGATGCTAAAAGAAGAGCCTAGCTATAACTATTCTTGAAAATGCGCCTACCCCATCTATCCTGCCTAGCCTGTAAAAAAGAAAAAAAAAAATATACGTACCTATTTTCAATCTGCTGTGGTCCAGTCATGTGATCCCACAGCTCTGGCTTTCCTGTGTCAGTGAGCGGCTTCTGCAGGGGAGAGGAGGGAGCGCCAACCATGGCTGGGCCATGGGAACCTATGGCTGATGTCACGGCTCCTGCAATTCACAGCAGTTGTCGAGAGCTCCCTTACACAGAGCTGCAGGACCATGTAACTGGACCAGAGAGGATTGAAAATAAGTAAGTACACAGTTTTTTTTTTATATAAGGTAGGCAGAATACGTAGGGGGAGGGGGGAAGAAATCCAAATCTCTTGGCCAGAGTAAAAGAAAATAGCAATGACTTACAGGCAGTGGAGGCTGGTGGTATATTTTTTTTAGAGGCTGGCAAACGGTTGGGTCACAGGCACCCCCCTGGTCAGTCAATTGCTCGCTTGCCAGCCCTGCACTTACCCCACCTATGTCGCGGGTAGCACTTCCCCCTGGTGGCGGGCATGAGCGGCACCTTCTCCTTCTGGTGCTTCACAGTGGCTTCCCCTGTGTCTCCTCCCTCCTCTTTCTAAGCGGCCAATAGTATCGATACTCCTCTCGGCCAATCAGGTGACAGGTCTCAGGACCCTCTTCCTGATTGGCCGGGAGGAGAATCAGGAAGAAAATAGCTAATATTAATTCGCTATTGTCACACAACTGGGTGGGCTTGGGACACAGAGCTCTGCGCCCCGATCCCACCCTTTTTTAAAGCCTATTAGAGCCTCTGGCTCTAATCACATGCTTCTAAAAAAAAAAAAAAAACCCATTGGAATCCCCACATGTAGATTAGGGGGCCGGCAGCCACTGCTTACAGGTATGGAAGGGCATGTGATTTACTAAATGTGATAACATTGGGTCAGTAGCCATGTTGCATTGATAGTGCATAGCCCTATGTAAGCGTACAACACTGGTGACTAATGCCCATGGCCTTGCTTTTGATCCCAGTGGCTGAACATTGCAGTGGGAGAGAAGAGAGGCTGGCCTGTGCTGTTAAAAGGGGCTGCATTAAGATGAGTTGCTTTTTCCCATATGAGCAAAGCACAGGTTTTCTTTAAGTCACCTCTGCAAAAGAAAAAGTCCAAATCAAATGCCTGAATTAAGTATAGTGATAGATGGGATGGTGCTGCAGGTATGGTATAGACACAGTTTAAGTTATTTACAAAGAAAACAATATGCTGTGCATGGATGCCCTTGATAGGATAAAAGTCAATAATAAGAGACAGTAAAAAATATATTTTTTTGCCTGTTTTGGACACTAAAGGAAACATGTAGTGGTTTTGTGTGCATTTTTTTTCGAAATATGGCCAGGACTACACAAAAATCAGGTAAACTTGAAATATTGTGTATGAATGTTTACTGTTTTCAATTGCAGCCTCTTCCACACTGTCTTTAGCTATTCTATTGGAAAGCTTATTGTTTACAGAGCTCAATAGCTCAAGTTTACAGTCACACACACTACTTAAAGTGGAGCTCCACCCTAAAGTGGAACTTCCGCTCATCGGAAACCCTCCCCCCTCCGGTGTAACATTTGGCACCTTTCAGGGGGGGGGGGGGGTGCAGATACCTGTCTAAGACAGGTATTTGCACCCACTTCCGGGCATAAACTCCCACGGTAGTCTATTCCTCTTCCTGTCCTGCCGCGGTGTCTGCTGGGACACACACGGGTCCCAGAGACAGCGCAAAGCATTCTCATTGCGCTGCACAACTCGCGCATGCGCAGTAGGGAACCGGGAAGTGCAACGCTTCACTTCCTGATTCCCTCACCGAGAATGGCGCCGGCAGCAGCCGAGAGCCGAGCGTTTACTCAGCCTCGGCTGCCGACATTGCTGGACTCCAGGAAAGGTGAGTGTCCATTTATTAAAAGTCAGCAGCTGTAGTATTTGTAGCTGCTAGCTTTTAATAATTTTTTTTCGGGTGGACTCCCTCTTTAATCAGTCAAAATATTGTCAGAATATTAACTACCAATGATAAAATGTTTGCACATGCAAGAACACGGAGGAGAATTTATACATTTAAAACAACATTGGATGATCTAAAAAGATAAAATGGGTGCAGTCAAAATGGAAAAATAAATGAGATGTATTATCTGGTATACTGTATATGTAAAGGCATCAGCTACAAAAAATATATATATATATATTTCAAAAGAAAAAATACGGTAGTCCATTTTAACACAGTAGATGTTTCTTTAATGTCTATTGGTATCTTAACTGATTTTTTTTTTTTTTAATGCTTAGCAATAAACTGTTAAAGTAAAGTAATCAAAAATTTCCACTAACTGTCCTCCTTTATATTATTCATAGAAGATTCCTGGGAAGTTTCAGGCTGCCCGGAGAGGCTCAGAAAATTGATCGAATAATGGAGGCATTCTCAGCTCATTACTGCCAGTGTAACCCAGGGACCTTACAGTCTACAGGTAATCACAAGTATCCTATCAGCACATCAAACCATTTAGTTTCAAAGTATCAGCAAAATAATTGACAGTATATAAACTACTAACATTAACTTATATATATATATATATATATATATATACACAGTGCCTTGCGAAAGTATTCGGCCCCCTTGAACTTTTCAACCTTTTGCCACATTTCAGGCCTCAAACATAAAGATATAAAATTTACATTTTTTGTGAAGAATCACCAACAAGTGGGACACAATTGTGAAGTGGAACGAAATCTATTGGATTTTTGAAACTTTTTTAACTAATAAAAAAAATGAAAAGTGGGGCGTGCAAAATTATTCGGCCCCCTTGCGTTAATACTTTGTAGAGCCACCTTTTGCTGCGATTACAGCTGCAAGTCGCTTGGGGTATGTCTCTATCAGTTTTGCACATCGAGAGACTGAAATTCTTGCCCATTCTTCCTTGCAAAACAGCTCGAGCTCAGTGAGGTTGGATGGAGAGCGTTTGTGAACAGCAGTTTTCAGCTCTTTCCACAGATTCTCGATTGGATTCAGGTCTGGACTTTGACTTGGCCATTCTAACACCTGGATACGTTTATTTTTGAACCATTCCTTTGTAGATTTTGCTGTATGTTTGGGATCATTGTCTTGTTGGAAGATAAATCTCCGTCCCAGTTTCAGGTCTTTTGCAGACTCCAACAGGTTTTCATCCAGAATGGTCCTGTATTTGGCTGCATCCATCTTACCCTCAATTTTAACCATCTTCCCTGTCCCTGCTGAAGAAAAGCAGGCCCAAACCATGATGCTGCCACCACCATGTTTGACAGTGGGGATGGTGTGTTGAGGGTGATGAGCTGTGTTGCTTTTACGCCAAACATATCGTTTTGCATTGTGGCCAAAAAGTTCGATTTTGGTTTCATCGGACCAGAGCACCTTCTTCCACATGTTTGGTGTGTCTCCCAGGTGGCTTGTGGCAAACTTTAGACAAGACTTTTTATGGATATCTTTGAGAAATGGCTTTCTTCTTGCCACTCTTCCATAAAGGCCAGATTTGTGCAGTGTACGACTGATTGTTGTCCTATGGACAGACTCTCCCACCTCAGCTGTAGTTCTCTGCAGTTCATCCAGAGTGATCATGCTGCATCTCTGATCAGTCTTCTCCTTGTCTGAGCTGAAAGTTTAGAGGGACAGCCAGGTCTTGGTAGATTTGCAGTGGTCTGATACTCCTTCCATTTCAAAATGATCGCTTGCACAGTGCTCCTTGGGATGTTTAAAGCTTGGGAAATCTTTTTGTATCCAAATCCGGCTTTAAACTTCTCCACAACAGTATTACGGACCTGCCTGGTGTGTTCCTTGGTCTTCATGATGCTCTCTGCGCTTTCAACAGAACCCTGAGACTATCACAGAGCAGGTGCATTTATACAGAGACTTGATTACACACAGGTGGATTCTATTTATCACCATCAGTCATTTAGGACAACATTGGATCATTCAGAGATCCTCGCCGAACTTCTGGAGTGAGTTTGCTGCACTGAAAGTAAAGGGGCCGAATAATTTTGCACGCACCACTTTTCAGTTTTTTATTTGCTAAAAAAGTTTAAAATATCCAATAGATTTCGTTCCACTTCACAATTGTGTCCCACTTGTTGGTGATTCTTCACAAAAAATTAAAATTTTATATCTTTATGTTTGAAGCCTGAAATGTGGCAAAAGGTTGAAAAGTTCAAGGGGGCCGAATACTTTCGCAAGGCACTGTATCTATAATATACATTTACTGCCTGAGGGCCTTGGGCCACTAGGGGGCCCCATCAGGGTTGCCAGCCTCAGTAAAACCAGGGACAGTATGTAAAGTGCAGTTGCACTCATTTTCCCCAGTGCTTAGTAATGATTTCCACCATCCAATCGTGCAAGCAAAAATTATGTCTTTTTTTTTTAATTAACCTTGCACCTTTTTTTTTTTAATTAACCTTGCACCTTTTTTTACAAAGTGAAGCTTCACCGCATTCACTAAGCTATAGGGAAAATATGTGCAACTGCACATACAAAGCGCACAGTCTATTTAGTTAATCAACCCCAGTGTGTCTGCATAGTGTCCTCTAACCCTGCTCCCACCTTCAGGAAGAAGAGATGCATGGACAGTCACATGACATGATTTTTTTAACCATGTGAAAAAGGTAAAGCCTAGTACACAGAAAATTGGATAAAAAATCTGCTTTCGAAACCATCATACGATAATCTGATTGTTAATAAACAGCTTTCGAGAGTCGATCACGACAGTTCATGCAAAATTATCCGAAGGGACACACAATTTTTTTTCTTGTACGATAGCTGAATGTACGATATTTGTTTAATCAGTACAGTATTCAGCTGGAACAAATCGGAAGACCATGCCTGCTCAGAAATTACAGAATACAATACAATACAATGCAACACATTACATCACTTCCGAAGTTGTATTCTGTCCTATGAGAACTTTCATAACTTACGTAACCTCTTCATTTTCAATATGAGATTAGCATGCAAAAAAAAATAAAAAATGGACAGGACAGTTCTGGAAGGAGACAGGAGCTGTCGAGGCTGAGGACAGTAATGCGGGAGATCTGAGTACTGTAATGGGGGCGCTAAGGACAGTAATGTGGGGGGGACAGAGGACAGTAATGTGTGGGGGGGGGGGGGGGTTGATGTCAAGAGGGTATGAGAGCACTACTGTGAAAGGGGTGTAGGGGAGGGGATATAAAGGGGGGGGCTGAGAACACACTGCTGTGAAGGTGGGATCTTAATGTAAAAGGGAGGGAACTGTGATGTGCAGTGGAGACTGCAGACACTGATGCAAGGATGGGCCTGTGATATGGGACTTGGTTCATCTGTGCATGCGCATGCTGCAGGTAGGTCAGCCCATTCATTTTAATAGGCTGCACTACCCATGAGAAATGAGGAGAAAGACCCTTTTTTAAAATTGCGCAGCACCAAGCTGCATGGTGCTGCAGGACAATGCGGTTTGGCACGCGCATGTGCTAAAGTACAGGATGTTACTCTGCAGTTTGGGAACATGAGCAATTTTCCCAGAGATGGGAACGCCTAAGAGGATAGGGAGTTGTGATGTGAAGGATCTGAGTCATAGCACAAACATAGAATTCCGCCCTCTGTTGGAAGCAAATTTTCCTAACCGGACCTCTAGTCAGTCACATTACATTCCTACTGTAAGCTGCCAATGTAAGCGTGCAAGTGAACATCTTATCAGTTATCACAAAGCACCTAAGGCCCCTTTCACACTGGGGATTTTTTTTTGTATAGCGCCTGAAAAAATCCGGCCCCTTTCACGGAGCGGTGCGCTAGCAGGACAGTCAAAAAAGTCCTGCTAGCAGCATCTTTGGAGCGGTGAAAGAGTGGTGTATTCACCGCTCCTATACCGCTCCTACCCATTGAAATCAATGGGACAGCGCGGCTATACCACTGGCAAAGCGCCTTGTGGGAGGTTTTAACCCTTTTTCGGCTGTTAGCGGGGGTTAAAACCGCATCGCTAGTGCCCAAAAACCGCCGATAAAACAACAGTAAAGCAGCGCTAAATATAGCGCTGCTTTACCGCCGAAGCCACTCCCGCCCCAGTGTGAAAGGGGCCTAAATGATTTCCACAACCAGGCTTGAAGTCCCCTTCCTCTCTTGTCTCTGGAGCCAAGGCTCAAAATCGATACCGCTGAAAGTGTAACAAAGAATCAGCTATTTCATTAAATTAACCAGGGGTATGGTGAGCTCTAAATAATACATTATATTTCAAACATAACAAAACAAACTGATGCAGTAAAGTCACAACTGGGATTAAGGAGTGCTACAGATATCAACAAATGGAACGGGTCTAAGAAGGCCCAGTTCCTTATAAGATAGAAGGACTTCCAATGTGTTGCCTATTCTGCCAACGACTGGAAAAATAAGGTCAAAAACCTTCTCCTCCAGCTGCTTCTGTCTACAGTTCCAATTCAGAATTGGCCTAAACAGAAGCCAACCAATAAGATCTTCAATCAAAACACCCAGGGATTTGCACTCAAAAGCATAAATCTGTTTTGTGACTAGAATTGAAACAAATAAAGTAATGTGGCTCTGATATTCCAGTTTTATCCAGGGATAATCTGCAAAAGGTGCATCCTACTGACAGCACTCTATGCAAAGTTCTGTTTTCCTAAAAGCAATTGAACCTGACAAAGTGTAAAAAATTGTTTAGCTCCCAGAGCAAAATTAATATTCTCCAAAGGCCTGCCAAGTTATTTTGCAGCAAAGTAGAAACGCACCAAACTGAAACAATCTCAAGAAAAGTAATCACCGTGCAAGGGCCTTCAGTCAACTCCAAAACTTGGAAAGACTGAATTAAGATGTCACAACAGCAGCCTACAAAGGTCAGAATCTACAGGGACTCCTAGGAAAAAATCAAGATAATGGGTGATGGATGATATGCTTGATCACTCCTTTACTACTCAATCCAGGAACAATTGCACAACCCATTGGGAGGCACCTATTGACAAAACAGCTGCCATCGTACTTACAGCCAAATAGATGCAGACTATCCGGGTGCACTGGAAGCAACCAAAACCCCAAATCCAATTTTGCATAAGAGCACCTGGACCAGCTTCCCTAACCAGGTCAATTGCAAAATTAAAGGTTGTGTACCTGAGGGGCAGGAAGAAGGTTTGGAAGAGTGCTGAAAAAGTGAAGGTACAGTATAGAAAACAGAATTCCCATGCAAATTAAGACCCAAAGTATCGGACAATAACTGTAAAGCAATTGAATGAGGCACAACATAATAAAGGGTTTGCCTGTATGGGGGCAGATGTAAAAAGAAAGGGGTAGATAATTGTTCAACCATGGGCCCTGAAACATGCATAGACAATAAAGAAGTGCTGCCCACAGGAGGATGTATATTTCCTGAAGGTACGCTGCAAGGAGTCCCTCTGATCTCAGAAGGGCCAGATTCTACTCCTAAACACCCCATTGACTGAGTGGCCTAGCAATGCCCCCATCAGCTCCAGACCGCACAGACTGTCTATCATGATGGTGATCACCAGCTCTCACTGCCTGCAGCAGACTTCTGATGGAACTGATGGAGCTAATGGAGCTGATGGAGCTACATCCCATTAGCCATGCCTCACCCATCCTTTCAACCTTCTGCTGAATTATCTCCAGCAAGTGACTTATATCAGACCTTTTTTTTTGTGGAGTTTTGCAGAGCAGAGAAAAAAATTACTTTTCTTTTGCTGCTCCAAAGGGCAGACTACAGTGACATCACTTACCTCCAGCAGGATCACTACTGTGACTTCTCTCTTCCAGCACTCTCGATTGGACCATAGGTCTGTGCTTTTTCTGCCCACACACAAACAAAACACAATGTGATCCTTCGTCACAGATAGGACGTCGTCTCGGGGCACCTGCTGATCCTGGTATCGAGGTGCTCGTGAGCTGGTTTACCCCCTAGTAACCAACATACACTGCAGGATAAAGATTTTCCAGAATCGCGATCCCTGGCTGGGGTTAAGGCCATCTGTGCACAGGGGTCCCCTGTAACAAGGGACCACCTAGCTCTGGTAAGCAGGCATCGTATACTTCTGGTGGTGGTTCACTTACTTCACAAGCATGCTGTGAAATCGCTAATCACGTCTATCACATGGAGGATTTTTGAGTTTTTGTTATAATCATCCTTGGAACTTTTTTAATCAGAACTTTATCAGCTATGGATTTCTAACATACATAGACTGGCTCAGTGTATTTCTTTTTGTTTTTCTGTTTTTCATATAAGCACTTTTTTGTCACTTAGATTAAGTGTTTTCTGGTTTATTTATTTGGAGATTTGTTTTTGCATTGATGGTATTGGTGATATTTGTGTACGCTTTGTCTATGTCTATCATCGGTATTCATACCCATATTAAGACATTGTGTTCATACATTACACATATTCACTTATATGTTCACAGTTTATGATTATTACGATATCACCATCACGTTTTAATATTAGCATAGTATAGCGCAGCTCCCTGTCTAATCTTTTATTGTTTATTGTGGTATAACATTTTTGAGCAGCTGCTTTATTTTTCACGATTAGCGCAATTTCTTATATTTTTATTTTGGTTTATTTGTTATGCATTGACTGTATTATATGCAGTAAACTTGTTTTCTTGTGAATGTTGTGGCAGATACAATGGGTTATTTGGGAGTATATAGGCTTTTAAAGACCTTAGACCTTGTTTTCTTGTCATAAAAGCAGGCAGGGGGTCTATTGGGTCTTTGAAGGCAGTGCTGGTTAAATAATTGTGGAAAATTGTGGGTTGGGCCAATCTGAGGTATGGGTGTCCCTTCCTAACTATACGATGGTAACATTGGGGTATTAATTAGGTTGCATCTGGTAGTGCATAAGCGGCTAATTGTCCCTGAGGCGGTGTAGTTGGGGCTAGGGACCTTTGATTGGGTGGCAGATACAACTGGTTAATCGTGAATATATAGGCCTTCAAAGACCTTAGACCAGGCATAAGCTGAGGTTGGTTTATTTGTTATGCATGTTGTATTTAATGGTTTGTAATAAAAGGCTGCTATGGCCATTCGACTCCAAATAAAATGTGTTGTCTGGTCATTTTGGAAGTGGGGATTGGTCAAGTGTTTAATATTTTATTGATAATCGGAGCCTCTACATTCTGCAGGTCCCTCAATCATTTATTTTTAGGCCTCATTTAGACTTGCTTTGTTGTCTGAAGTGTGATCCACGTTCTAATCGCTCTTTAGACAGCAATATACAGGCAGTTAGGAGGTTTTCAAATTATATAGGAACAATCAGCGCAAACCTGAAATTAATTAAAACTAACAAATGCAAGCTGAACACAAAAAAGGTAAATTACAAAATCCTTCACAGTGTAATATAAAAGAAAAAATGTGCAGCGCAAAAAGTGAAATTAAAATAAATAAACATAACATAAAAGTTCATATCCAACAAATGATGCGAAGTGATGTGGATGAGAACACCCAGTGACTGTCAATCATCAATCGAATATTGCAGTGATAAATCCTCCACCATACGAATAAAATACTCTTACCAGATGTGATAAGTAAAAACGCATGGACCCAATGAGGGATAAAACGTGAGACAGCGATCTGGCCAATCCGAGACTCAATCTGGAGCTGTATGCTGATCAGGAACGATCCAAGATATCCTTAGGTTAAAGATGCAGCTTCAAGCAGGATGTAGTCAGGAGGTTTTGCATTGTCTCCTCACTGCCTGTTTCAAATCCCTAACTACTGTAGCACAACCCTATTCACTTGAATAGGTTGCACTCGGTAGGCAGTACCGCCCGCCTAGAGCAACAAGGGATATAATTCCTGCTGCGGCCATGACATGTGTACACCCCTGGTTTAACAGCAAGGTTTTACGGCCCCTTAATTTCAAGTGTAGATGGCACCTAAATAATGGTGTATTTGTTGTAATTAGGTAAGCTCAGCACACAATAGATCCAATGCAGTTAGACGTTTGCCTGTGCAGTCCGACGCTCTGCTTTACCTGGCTTCTACACACCTGTTTAGAGTATCATCTCTGTCTTTACCTTTAAAGATGTTCTCTGCACTTGGAAAGAAGCTTTCAAATTTCAAGCTGCTATTTGAGTGTCAATCATTTTTATAAAATCTCTTTAATCTGTAACTTCTTTTTCATCATCATTCCATCCTTTCTATTTTATAGAATATATATGAGGATAGTCAGTTGGATGGAATTTGAAATATGGACCTGTTGTGAAAGTTTAAAGCTACAGCTGATGGTAACTGTATAATTCCAACTACCACCCACAGGCACATCCTTATTTAACAACAGGATCAGCTTTTACAGTGTCATATACTATTAACCATCACGACTTCCTAAAGCAGTAATGGTGGAATGCCATTATTCCTTGCTTATTAATCATAGATGTCTTATGTTCTAATAGTTGGGTTAGGTCAGAGAATGGAAAAATTGGGAGAGTGGATGTTACATTTTCAAAATACTAAAAATCTATACCTTATTTAGTTAGCTTATGTAGCAAAGCAATACGTTGAAAAGTAGCAGGTATCTGTGAGATCTGAAAATCCCAAACTGTGTGGAGGGAAAGAGGCAGTAGTACTGAACACAGTGCCATCCCCATTTTTCCCAGAACTTGCAAATGGGTAACATAAATAGTCAGACTTAAAGTGATACTAAAGTCTCATTTTATTTCCTTTAAACATAACAAACATGTTATACTTACTTGCTCTGTGTAATGGTTTTGCACAGAGCAGTCCTGATCCTCCTCTTCTCGGGTCCCTCTTTGGCACTCCTGGCCCTTCACTTCTGCCGAGTGCCCCCACAGCAAGCAGCTTGTCCATTCAGACACAGAGCTGCCATTCTGTCCGCCCCTTCTCTCTCCTGATTGGCTAACTGAGTTTGACAGCAGCGGTTTCTCAGCCAATTAGGAGGGAGAGACCCAAATGACCAAGGCACTCGTGCACATCGTTGGATAGAGAGGGAACTCAGGTAAGTATTAGGGGGTGCTGGGTAGGCTGCTGCACACAGAAGGTTTTTTTTATCTTATTATTTAAATTATGATAAAAAAACTCTGTCTTTTCAATCACTTTAAATCTCTTGCCTATGGTAAGTAGTCAGAAAAGGTGACACATTTGACAAACCACAACTCAGCTTAAGACATGGCTGTGGGGTAATGTAAAGCGGTAGTAAACTCTGCTTTTGAACTTGTACCTACAGGGAAGCCTATAATAAGGCTTACCTGTAGGTACAGTAAATATCTCCTAAACTTGCAGTGTTTAGGAGATATTCACACTGGATGCCGCCAGTGAGGTCACCGGTGCATATGCTCTAAATGGACGATCTTTGCCGTAAACTGTGACTCCTGTTTAGTGATGTCTTTGTGGCTTAACCATTTAAAGAACCAAAGCCAGTGACCCCGGAAGGAAGACTGGGGGGGGGGGGGGGGGGATTTAAGCCCTGTCAGCAGTGACAGCACATGGCTGGAGGGCTTCATTCCAAGGTAAGTATTTTTTTTTTTAAAACAATATGTTTTTATCCGTTGTTAAACATATGTTAATACATGGTCAACAATTGCAAAGCAACATGAAAGAAGTGAATATAGAATGTACAGTATTCATATGCGCTACATGTGTGAGGTACATAAAGAGTAAAGCTTTAATAAACTCTGTTTATTCGACCAAATGCTCCATGCTTCTTGAAGTTGTTTTATAAGAAAATTAATTGAAAGCTAGAAGTTCAATTACCTCTGATAGGTTTGGAGCTAATGTGGACTTCCACCGCCTAAGTATTATAGACCTATTTCTTAGGGTAGTTATGTCTATACCTATATTAAGGAGGGCTAGTTCAGGGCAGAAGGTCAGTAGCACACCTGTACATGAGGAAATACGTTTAAAAACTTGGTTCCAGAAGCTTGTTATTGCTGGGCACTGCCATAGAATGTGTAGTTTGTTCCATACTCGGCCACAATTACGCCAGCATAATGGAGAGTGTGAAGAGGAGAATTTTGCCAACCGAAAAGGCGTGTAATACCATCTGTTTGTAATTTTTAGGGTAATTTCCCAATAGGTGGTACAATGGGAGATCTTGAGAATAGATTGGAGTGCATTCCTCCATTGTTCTTGGGTAAATGTGCCTTTTAACTCCTTTTCCCATTTCTGTATGGGGTTTGTTTTATAAAACTTGTTTTTGTTTTGCAAGATACCATAGAAAAGAGAGATTCCTTTAGCTTTGTAACCGGAGGACGTATAAAAATTCCATGCTTTTGGATGCATGACTAATCTTTCTAGAGGTGTTTTGACAGGAAATGTAGTATGCCAGTAAGTGTAAACGTGTATGTTTGGGGTAGGCAAAATTCTTCTATCGAAAACTCTCTGGTTTTAAGCTTGTTGTTATTATAGAATTGATGGATATTGTGCACAGCAGTCCACATTTACAAAGAGATTCGGTAATTAACAAAGGGATCATGGCATTTAGGGTATTCAAAGGGAGAGAGGTGTTGGGTATTAAAACAAAAGAATCATGGTGTTTAGAGAGGTGTCTCCACACTTTGAGCGAGACTTGTGTAGGAAGAGGGAGCAAAGCAAGATCCCAGGCTTTCTACAGATCGCTCAATAGCAATGTGCGGAGATCTCTGGTCGGTGCTAGATTTGCTTCTATTTCCACCCATAAGGGAGTTTTTCCTTCAAGGAACCAGTGTTTTAATTGATCCAGGTGCACTGCCCAGTAATAATATAGTAGGTCTGGTGAACCTGCACCCCCATGAATCTATGTTTGATGAGAATAGTACCTGAGCAGCGTGCCCTCTTCCCCTTTCAGATGAAATTATGAAGGAGACTCGACAGGGTTGTCAATTGTTTAATTGGAATCAATATCGGGAGAGTCCTAAAAAGATATAGAAGTTGGAGTAGTATATTCATCTTAAAGGTTGCCAGCCTCCCACCCCATGAGAGTTAAAATTGGAAGATTTGATTTAGTTTGTTAGAGATTTTTGTTAAAAGAGGTGCGATATTAAGTGAGATTAATTAGGACGTGTTGGCTGTAAGGGTAATGCCCAGGTATTTCACTCTTTCTTTGCTCCATGGAAAAGGGAGTTGGGATTTAGGGATTTTGAAGTGGAGATTTTTACTCCAAGGTCTAAGATTACAGATTTCCAAGTATTCATCTTGTAGTATGAAATGTTGCTAAATTGTTGTAGTACATGATATGCTATGGGGAGAGATTTTGCCGGGTCTGTCAACATTAAGATAATATCATCAGCAAATAAATTTATTTTGTGTAGAGATCCTTGGAATGAAAAGCCTTTGGTAGATGGGTTGGAGCGGATAGCTTCTGCTAATGGTTCTAGAACTAAGTTATATATTGTGGGGGATAACGGACACCCCTGTCGAGTTCCATTAGAGTTGCTAAATGGTTTTGACAAAATACGGGATGTGTATACCTGTGCTGAAGGACTTGAGTAAAGTGCTAGTATAGCTGATGAAATGTCTCCTGAGAAACCAAATTTTGATAGTACCATAGACATATAATGCCAGTGTACCCTGTCGAACGCCTTCTCTGCATCCAATGCTAGGAGCAAAGAAGGTGTTTGGGTTCTTTCAGCATAATGAATCATATTAATAATCCTCCTAGTTGCGTCTGATGTTTGGCGACCTGCAACAAAACCCATTTTTAGTATGGAAATTTGGCTGAAGTTGGCTGGTGTTGTTGGGTCTTTCCTAGGTTTAGAAAAGGATGACTACATGCTCTCAACATCTCTGGGGGGAGTGAAGCTTTCTGTGTCACTTTAGTAAAGACAGTTAAGAGATGAGAGCTCATTTCTTGTTGAAAGATCTTATAGTATTTGTTAGGGAATCCATCTGGGCCTGGGGATTTTCCATTTGGGAGAGACTTTACAATTTGGGACAGTTATGGATTAGTTAAAGGAGCATTGAGTTTTTATAATTGATCCTCAGATAGGTTAGGTAAATCTAGTTTGTCAAGACATTTTAGAATTTCAGGTATAGATGGTTGGTGAGTAGTAGGGTCTGCCTTTAAATTATACAGTGCACTGTAATAGCTAGAAAATTAATCTGCTAATTCTTGGGGATGTGTGATTTTATGTCTGGAAGTAGAGTGAATTAGGTGGGTAATTCTGGATTTAGCTTGTTTGATTTTAATTTTATTTGCTAAATATTTTCCCGCCTTGTTGGCCTGAGCATAAGAAGTACATTTTAGCTTTCTTAGGTGTTTATCATATTGTTCAGGGAGTAAGAATATTAGCTCTTGTCTCAGTTTGTATAGGGATTCTGTATTTAGGTGTGTAGGGAGTTATTTATTCCTGATTTCTAGGGTGTGGATTTCCAACATTATCTTTGTTAATTTACTGTTATATAGCTTCTTAATTCTAGAGTTTTGTTGGATGCAAATGCCCCTCATAAAAGCTTTATGTACATTCCACAAAACCCATGGGTCTGATACTGAATGGGTATTTATTTTGAAAAATTCACGGATATGTTGAGCTATAACTTTAGAACTTTGGGGGTCTTGTAAGTTACTGACATTACAACGCCACACTGATGCTCGTTCCAGAGATACCTGCTCCTCCAACATCATTTTGATGATTGCATGGTCTGACCATGTGATATCCTTGATAGACGAGGAGGAGATTCTCTGGAGTAGCCTCATGTCAGCAACAAAAAGATCTATGCGGTAGTAGGAAAGATGCCTGTAGGAGTAGAAAGTAAAATCTCTCTCAGTGGAGTGTTGGCACCTCCATATATCATAAAACTGCTCCTCATGAAACAAGGATCGTAAAGAAAGTAGTTGGCACTTGGCAGATGAGGTAGAGTCTAGTGTTGGGTCAACCGCAGCATTAAAATCACTACACATTAGCGAGTTACCATACTTAACTTAGGATACCTTTTTAAACAACCTACGTAGAAAATGAAGCTGGTGTGAATTAGGCACATAGACTGATACTAGAGTAAGGGGTATTTCATTAATATCGCATGCGAGTATAATGAAACAACCTTCCGCGTCCAGGATGGAGTTTTTAAGCTGGAAGGTGACAGTGCTCCTAATGGCTACCATGACACCTTTCGTCTTTTCTCATGGGTTTGCCAAGAAGATGTGTGGGTAGTCCTTGTGTTCACAGCGAGGATGATTCTGCGCTTGGAAGAGAGTCTCTTGGACTGCAACAATGTCCACTTTGCTTGTAGATGCTTCTTCCAGAGTGAAAATCCTTTGGCTGGGTGGTTAAGTCCATTAGCATTAATAGAAAGGCACTTGACAGGAATTATAGGATGAAAGGTATATCATGAATGGAGCTGTAGCTTTCCAGGGTGTAAGGTGCTGTGGTCTTTGAATGCACAGACTGTTCTTGATATCAAAGATTAAGTAAATTTTTATTTGAAGAACCGCGTAGAATCCTGTACTTGTGACCTGTGAAGAAGTAGCGTATAGTATATGAACTAAGAACAAATGTTGAAAAACAAATAAAACATAAAAAAACAACCACCTTAGTGATCCCTGACCAGGTAAAACTGTTGAAGCATCGTTAGGGGTCATTAGGATGAACATTTATCCCATGGCCTGGGACTTGAATAGTGATAGTGGAGGAATTATGAGATTCAGGTACCTCTGTTAGTGAACTTTTTCTTTGCGGATCTTTTGTGAGACACAACTTGCGATTTGTTGTGAAGAGCTGATGGAGCAGACAGTAATGGAGGGGGTATTATTCCCCAATGTTAAAGAAGTTGTAGGCCTTCCTCCAGAGTTGTGATTAGGGATGTTCCATTGTGCGTGATAGATAGGGATGCTGGATATTTCTATCTGTGAGGAATGTTGTGGTTCCTCAATGCCTTTGTTATGGTGGCTAGATTCCTGCATTTTTGGAGAGTGTATCAGGTCAGGAAGCAGTTGTAGGCCAGCGTATCCCTCTGGAAGGTTGTTGGTCTGCCTGAAAGCTGAAATGATCAATTCTTTTGATTGGTAAAAGTGCACCCTCGACAGAACTTTTTTTTGGGAGTTCAGGAGCTACAAAGGAGGGTTTTGGCAACCTGTGGATCCTGTTTATAGATAACTCTGTTTGGGACAAAGAGGGTGCCAGAGCTGAAAAGAGATCCTTGATATATTGCTGCAGTTGAGTGGCAGGAATGATCTTGGGAATTCCTCTGATCTTTATATTGCTCCTTCTCGACCTATCCTCCAGGTCCACCAATTTTGCCTTGAGCCATTCAATATCTTCAGCTTGTGCTGTGTGAGCATCAACTAGTGAGTTGTATGATGAAGTGTATTCCCCCATAGAGGATTCTATATTTGTAATTCTGTCCTCCATGATATGTCAATTCTGGCAGAATTGTTTCATACAGTCCTGCATATTTGACTGTAGTAATGATCTTAGAGAAATCAGCATCCCTTTCAACATGGTGTCCGATATGGGCTGCCTCATTGTGGGAAAGGCATCTATAGGGTCTTTCTTAGAATGAAGCAGCACTGTATCAGGTACTTGTGTTGGGCATAGTTCCATGTCTGCCCCTGTTGTTGCCTCTGCGGGGATTCCCGGCAGGGTTTTGTTTTGGCTGGGCTCCTGGTGGAAGAAGAGGAAGAGCCTAAGGATTCCCTGCTGTCAGGGTTGCCTACCTTCTGGGTGCCTGGTGCGTAAATCCTACTGCTGTATTCATTGGCCATAGCTGCATGCTGTTGATGCGGCCACGAGCTGCTGACATTTTGTTGTGGCCTGGAGCCCGTCGGCTGGAAGAAGCTTGCCAGCCGGAAGCTGCCAGACAGACTTGCTGGTGGTCCTTCTTGTGGCGGGTCATTGCTCTCGGTGCCGGAGTACTAGGGAGGATAGATGTGATCCTCATAGCGGGCGGAGCCCTCTAAAGACTGAAGTCCCGGGTGGCCGAGCAGAGCGGCTGTATCATGCAGCCATCTTCTTCGCCGGATGCCAAGCCCCCTAAGGTAAGTATTTCTTAATGTGCTAGTATACAATGCACATTATTCCATTGCCTTGTAGTGGATTTTAAATTTTTTTGAAAGGCTGTGGTTTACTAACGCTTTAACTGTAATTTACCCTGCCTGTACTGTGCTATCAGATCTCATCAGTTTTCAGCTAGTTTGGAACACTGATCCCAGGGCTTGGGTCCTGTGATGTATGTTGTTGAGCGAAAACTGTGCCTGTCGCCATTTGGACACTCTTGATTGCACTTTCAAATTGTTCAGGGTAGCTTACAGTTTGCCCAAAGGCCTGATCCAAATAAACTGGCCTAAAAGGTAAAAAAAAAAGTGGGCATACAATAGAATCACCCCTCCTTTAAAATAATCACATTTTGTTGTTTTATCCAGCTGTATTTATTTAGGCCCCTTTCACACTGGGGCTGTGCGGGGGCCAGCGGTAAAACAGCGCTATTTTTTGCGCTGCTTTACCGTCGTTTTGGCGGCGATATTCGGGTGCTTCACAATTTTGTGCCACTTTGTGTTGGTCTATCACACTATTACATATAATCCCAAACAATACATTTTGGTTTTTGATTGTAGCATAATGTGGAAAATGTCAAGAGGTATGAATACTTTTTCAAGGTACTGTATATGGCAGGGCTGCCCGTAGGGCAGCAAGCCCTTCAGGCTGGATTTCTCCTCCTCAGGCAAAAACCCTGAAGCTCTGTGTCTCAGAGTATTTATACAGACTCCCAGCAGCCTTCAGGGTCACCCTCCATGAGATTGGCTAGGTCTGTATAAACAATCAGGCTGCCATTTGCATTGCTCCACACCTATGTTCCAGAGATATTTACAGTTCTTTGGAAAGAAGAGAAAACAATCAAGTCAGCAGCAGAAACACTGAACAGACCGAACTAATCACATGCAGTTGCACTGATTACAAAGAGCTAGAACTAAATTTGCCTAACCCAGAATTGCAGCCACACTGATTACAGAGAGACATGCTTAATTTATCTAACAACAAAAATATAAATCACTGGACACAGTGAGCCCGCACTAAATCTACCTAATCCTAGCACCTATCTAGGAGGGTGCTATAATACAATATACTCACCAGATGTATAAACCTCAGAGTACAGCTGCAGAGGAACAAACTTTCCTGATGAGAAATGATCCTGGCAGTGTCCTCCCTACAGAAGGATGTAATAAAACCATCCATGTGTGCTGCTAACATTGTCTTTATCTACAGGAGTAGCATAAAAGACTGAATTGTGACATTTGTGGAATCTGCATTTAGGTAGAACGTTTACTTGCAAAAGTTTAAAATGACTAACAAGTTCACTTCAAGCCTGAGTCAAGAACAAATTAAAAAAGAGCTTCTCTGTAAATACTTAGCAAGGATACACTTTTTTTGAAGATAAAGTAGATCGATCCTGCAAGCCCTCCAGGTATCTTTGTGCTTCCCAACTCTACAATAAACCTTCCTAGCTTCTACCGCATTTCATTTTTATAGTTCACTACCTAGCACAAAACAGCAATTACAGACAAACCTTCAATATGTGTATTCAATTGGTGAAAAAAAAATAAAAGTAATGCAACTATCTAAACTTATCAAAGAGTTCATGTAATTAAGTACAAAACACTACAGGCAACTTTTGATTGATTTTTGGTTTACATTTACCCAAGTTAATTAATCAAGAATAAGTGTGCCCATGCTTCCAGTAGGCATAGGTGCAGGGGTATAAATATCAAGCCTTAGCAGCAGTATACCAGAAATAAATAACTCCCATGTTGTACTGGGATTATCTTCTGTTTTGCGGCGCAGAATGGAATGTAGTACACTTTATTAATCACTATTGTATATCTGGGTTAATTTTGTAAAATGAATGAAAGTAAGGGAAACTAGTTCTCTGACCTTCAGTTGTATGTATGGTATGAGACAAAAGGAAATGATACATGGTTTGGGTTAGGAATTTTGAGGCTAGATTGCAAGGGAAAAAGCAGCAAAGACCATTGTTTTTTGATGTTACAGAGTTATTGCTCTGACTCAGCGGGGGGGGGGGTCGGACTTCTGAAGAAAGGCCACTGCTTCAACACAGAGCACACGATCCTACTCTCCAGCATGCTGACAGGGAACAGGCTTTTCCACTATCCACAGGTTGTGGATACTTTCTAAAGAAAACAAGGTGTGATGCCCCGTACACAGGGTCAGATATTCGGATGGAAAAAGTCCGATCTGATTATGTTGTCGGAAAATTTGATCGTGTTTGGGATCTAGCGGGCTTTTTCCGACGTAAAAAATTTGAGAGCAGAATCTAAAATTTTCCGACAACAAAATCCGATCTGACTTTTTCCGATTGTGTGTAGAGAATTCCGACGGAAAAAGTGCCACGCATGCTCAGAAGAAATTTGGAGATAAAAGCTTATGGCTACTGGCCTCTACGTAGTCCCATCATAAGTTTTATACATCCCCTCTTTCGGAACGATCTGATTTTTGGACGACTTTGTCCGACCGTGTATGTGCACTGTGCAACACAAGTTTCGGACAAAATCAGTCGGAAAAAATCAGACGGATTTTGTGGTCGGAATGTCCGCCCATGTGTACAGGGAATTAGACTTTACTTTTATGCACATGGATATGTCCTGTGCTACTTTGATAAGATGTTAGCAAAATACCAAAACTAAGCAATCTTCTTAGTGGAGCTGCACGATTAATCATTAAAAAATTGCAATCTCTATTCAACCCCCCTAACGATCTAAATCCGTCATTTTCACAATTCTATGTAACAAGTGCAGAGACATTCTCTGCTCAGAGCTGTCAAAACATTTTTTTAAATCCAGGAAATGTTTATCAACATTTCTCAGTGCTGAGAGAAGTATCATTTGGTTATTTTAGATCAAAGGGATGAACTTCGGTCTGTAAATGAAGTAAGTTTAACCACTTACTAAGCAGTTTTCTGACACTTATTGCTTACAAGTTAAAATCAGTATTTTTTGCTAGAAAATTACTCAGAACCCCCAAACATTATATATATATATATATATATATATATATATATATATATATATATATATGTGTATATATATATATATATATATATATATATATATATATATATATATATATATATATATATATATGTATATATATATATATATATATATATATATATGTATATATATATATATATATATATGTATGTATATATATATATATATATATATATATATATATATATATGTATATATATATATATATATATATATATTTATATATATATATATATATATATATATATATATAATGTATGTATATACAGTATCTCACAAAAAGTGAGTACACCCCTCACATTTCTGTAAATATTTTATTAAATATGTAAAGTAGTGAGTGCACAGCTTGTATAACAGTGTAAATTTGCTGTCTCCTCAAAATAACTCAACACACAGCCATTAATGTCTAAACCGCTGGCAACAAATGTGAGTACACCCCTAAGTGAAAATGTCCAAATTGGGCCCAAAGTGTCAATATTTTGTGTGGCCACCATTATTTTCCAGCACTTAACCCTCTTGGGCATGGAGTTCACCAGAGCTTCACAGGTTGCCACTGGAGTCCTCTTCCACTCCTCCATGACGACATCATGAAGCTGGTGGACGTAAGAGACCTTGCGCTCCTTCACCTTCCATTTGAGGATGCCCCACAGATGCTCAATAGAGTTTAGGTCTGGAGACATGCTTGGCCAGTCCATCACCTTTACCCTCAGCTTCTTTAGCAAGGCCAGTGGTCGACTTGGAGGTGTGTGTGGGGTTGTTATCATGTTGGAATACTGCCCTGTGGCCCAGTCTCTGAAGGGAGGGTATCATGCTCTGATTCAGTATGTCACAGTACATGTTGGCATTCATGGTTCCCTCAATGAACTGTAGCTCCCCAGTGTCGACAGCACTCATGCAGCCCCAGACCATGACACTCCCACCACCACGCTTGACTGGTTGCAAGACACACTTGTCTTTGTACTCTTCATTTGGTTGCCGCCACACACGCTTGACACCATCTGAACCAAATACGTTTATCTTGGTCTCATCAGACCTCAGGACATGGTTCCAGTAATCCATGTGCTTAGTCTGCTTGTCTTCAGCAAACTGTTTGCAGGCTTTCTTGTGCATCATCTTTAGAAGAGGCTTCCTCCTGGGACAACAGCCATGCAGACCAATTGGATGCAGTATGCGGCGTATAGTGTGAGCACTGACAGACTGTCCCCCCCCTCAACCTCTGCAGCAATGCTGGCAGCACTCATACGTCTATTTCCCAAAGACAACCTCAGGATATGAGCCTGAGTACGTGCACTCAACGTCTTTGGTTGACTATGGCGAGGCCTGTTCTGAGTGGAACCTGTCCTGTTAAACCACTGTATGGTCTTGGCCGCCATGCTGCAGCTCAGTTTCAGGGTCTTGGCAATTTTCCTATAGCCTAGGCCATCTTTATGTAGAGCAACAATTCATTTTTTTCAGATCCTCAGAGTGTTCTTTGCCATGAGGTGCCAGTTGAACTTCCAGTGACCAGTATGATAGAGTGAGAGCGATAACACCAAATTTAACACACCTGAGACCTTGTAACACTAACGAGTCACATGACACCAGGGAGGGAAAATGGCTAATTGGGCCCAATTTGAACATTTTCACTTAGGGGTGTACTCACTTTTGTTGCCAGCGGTTTAGAAATTACTGGCTATGTGTTGAGTTGTTTTGAGGGGACAGCAAATTTACACTGTTATACAAGCTGTACACTCACTACTACATTGTAGCAAAGTGTCATTTCTTCAGTGTTGTCACAAGACTTTTGTGAGATACTGTATATAAATATATATATTTTTTAGCAGAGACCCTAGAGAACAAAATGCTGGTTGTTGCAATATTTTATGTCACACTGTATTTGCGAAGTGGTCTTTTAAATGCAATTTTTTGGGAAAAAATACACTTCAATGAATTTAAAAACATGAAACAGTTAGCCCAATTTTTTGTATAATGTGAAAGATCATGATACGCCGCAACAATCGTGAGAGAATCGTGATCTTAATTCTAAGCAAAAAAATTGTGATTGTCAATTTAGCCAGAATCATGCAGCTCTACTTCTTAGGCTGCAGAATGACTGCACATGATTGTTGAACTACAAAAGCAGAAGGTTTAAATCAAGCCATAAAAAATCTCAGAAAAATGTCTTTTGTTCACTGAAACTACATTGGGGTTATATCATAGGGTCAGCTTAGATTAATGTAGTACTGTGCTAGTACTAAATACATTTATTATTTTGAAGGCATCATTCATCAAGATAAATCCTAGACTCAGAGGCCTTTCATGGGAGCTGTCATTGCTTATATTCTGTAACTTATATTGATGAGAAAAGTCTTAAAATAGAAAGTCTGTTCAGTTCAACTCAAAAATGGATTTAATAATAAAATAGCAAAATATTACAAGAACAATATTAAAATGCAGAATGTAAAAATAATATCAATAATGTAGTTATATTCCTGGGGGCGTGGCCTAGACTCCACAGAGATGGCGGTGTGACTCCTGAGCTCCGGCATACAGCGGGATAATATAGCGGCTCACGGCGACCGGAAGCACTGAAACTTTCTCCAGTACCGGTGAATCGACTCCCCAATGACCCAGTATTGTGACCAGGAAGCGGCAAGCGGAACAGCTGAAAAAGCTGACAGAGTATTTACACAAGATGGCGCCGGCTCCTCTCCTTCACAACGAATGGACCACAGACACACACAAGGCCGCACAAGCCTACAGGCAAGCCTTTGACCCAGAGGACTCATCACAACCCCCTTCCCCTCTAAACAGAAGCCCAGCCAAATCTTGCAGCAGGATGGATGATACAGGGATGCAGCAATGTGAGGTAAGATCCAATGCAGACTCAAAAGAAAACACCAGAGAGCTCCCTGACTCCATAGTCTCATTCCCCACACTGAACCAGCCAGTGATTGACATGACACTCAAAGACATGCTCATCTTACTAAGAAGCACTATTCATACTGACATGATGGCATGCATTAGAAACTTTAACACAGAATTAACAGCAGTGGGAGAAAGAGTAGACCACATTGAAACCAGAATGGGGGAATACGCCACAACCATTAACGACCTGGTAGACGCACATGACACAGCTGAAAAAGAACAAACATGGATCAAGACTAAGTTAGCAGACTTAGAAGACTGATCCAGAAGAAATAATGTCAAAATCCGTGGGATCCCTGAAACAATACAATCTTCTGATCTGCGTGACTATGCAACCACAATGCTGACGACCCTCATGCCTGATATCCCTGCTAGTGAACTGTCTATAGACAGGATCCATAGGCTACCAAAACCTTTGTTCATTCCTGAAAATGCTCCCAGGGATGTTTTATTCCGTATGCATTTTTACCAAACAAAAGAGCGCTTAATGCTCATTACACGCAAAGGGGAACAACGCAACACTGAATACTCTGCACTGCAATTCTATGCAGACTTGTCACAGTACACCCTGAAATTGTGAATCTGAACAACATTACCAAAGCTTTAAGAAACCATGACATCACTTACAGATGGGGCTACCCGACCAAGCTGTTGGTTACTAAAGATGGGGTAAACCACGTAATAACATCCCCAACCAAAGGCTTTCAACTACTTCAAAAATCGAAAATAGTACCAGACGAATGCTCTACCCCCCTTGAGGCAAGAAATTTCAACAAAATCCCTCCCGACTGGCAACAAGTGACATTTCTCCTAAACAGTTAATGTTTTCAAGCCTCAACTCCATGCCCTTAGACAGGGCCCCGCCTATTGTAGCTTCTTCCACACCACAAGCTCCCAAAACCTGAGCAGACATGATCTGCACATGGGTTATTACTACCCTGCTTTTAACTTTTAGTTTAAGTTGTTTTTTCTCTGTTGTTTCTACGTTTTTTTTACAGGAACTATGCATAATATCCTACTCGGCTCCTCTCGACCTCGACCAACTTGCCAAACGAGACACCCACAGAGCTGAGATGAACCTCTACAAGCAAAATAACCAAGAAACCAATGCCTGCAACTCACCTATGCACTACCTCAACTGTGAGCACAATCTCCAACTGATACCAAAGCACCACCTAACTAACCAACATGCCATGCCAAGATTCTTTCTATAAATACACATGGACTGAATCATCCTGCAAAAAGAGCATCACTGTGGAAAGAAGCAGATTCTTCTCATTGTGACATACTTTGTGTACAAGAGACACATTTCCACCACGATGCACCTCTTAAATGTACCCACAGATCTATTCAACATTTTTTCTTCTCCAATATGTCAGCAAAAAAAAGAGGGGTGATGGTTGCAGTAAAATACAGGATCTCCTTCAATCTAATTTCTGAAACAAAAGACTCCTCGACACGATACCTTATTATCATCTGTGACATAAACAATGTCCGTTATACTCTGATGAACATATATGCCCCCAACAAACACCAGATTAAATTCCTTAATGGACTGATGTGGAAAGTAAAAAAAAATACAACAGGGATCTCTTATAATCTGTGGGGACTTCAACATTGCTCCTAACCCACAAATGGACTCTACCACAACTCCCTCCAAAAGAACGCCATGTTTAAAAAACTTCCTGCGCTCAAATGATCTGTATGAATCTTGGTGTTGTACACATGCCAGTGAAAGAGACTACTCTTTTTTTTTTTATTATAGACACTGCACTTACACGAGAATTGATTTGTTTCTAATGGACAAGTGGCTACTTCAAAAAGTGTCCCAGATCAAAATTGGTACGATAACTTGGTCAGACCACGCTCCTATTCTCCTTACACTCAAAGATTCATACCCTACCACCTCCACCTATATGTGGCGTGCTAACTCACAAATTATACAAAATCCTACAACTAAGAAAACACTAGAGAAACACTTCTCCGATTATTTCCAGATCAATTCCTCGTCCACCAATAATACTTTCTCAGTGTGGAATGCCCACAAAGCGTATATAAGAGGTATCTTTATCCAGCTAGGAGCAAGAATTAAGAAGCAGAGGCAGCAAAAAATTACCAATTTGTTATTAGAAATAGACACACTGGAAGCACTTAACAAAACCAAACCTGACACCGCCACTAGCATAAAACTTGCCTCTCTAAGACATGACCTTAGACTGATCTTACTCCAAGCATACGAACTGTCACGTACCTAGTGGCGAGTCTGGATTGCAGTGGGAGACCTCTCTTACGTCCCAGACTTGCGGCCCCTGGAGATGGGGACAGGGGGTGCAGAAGTCAGAGGAGGCACGAGTGTCTGGAAGGAACAGCAGCTGTAGGTGGGCCTCAGGACTAGACCAGCGAAGACAGGAACCAGCAGACAGCAGGTGACAGGAACCAGCAGACGGCAGGTGACAGGAACCAGCAGACAGCAGGTAGCAGGAACCAGCAGACAACAGGTACTGGCAGGTATGCAGCGGACTACAGGAACCAGCAGGCAACAGGAACTGGCAGGTATGCAGCGGACTACAGGAACCAGCAGACAACAGGAACTGGCAGGTATGCAGCGGACTACAGGAACCAGCAGACAACAGGAACTGACAGGTATGCAGCGGACTACAGGAACCAGCAGACAACAGGAACTGGCAGGTATGCAGCAGACTACAGGACAGGTGCACAGGTAGGTCAGACAAGCCGGGTTTGGTAACAGAGGACACACTGCGGATAAGCCAGGGATAAGCCAGAGAATGGTCGTGGGTAAGCCGGGATCGGGGCAGGCAGGAGGCAGAGCAGGTAAGTAGACAAGCCGGGTCACAGGTGCAGATACAGAGAAGTACAGGACTAACACACGGAACGCTGTAGATCAGGCAGCAAGGATTGCATGGAGATGGCTGGTTTAAATAGCCCGCCTGGCGCCAGTAACCGTGCGCGCGCCCGTCCGAGACCGCGCGCGCGCACCCGCTCGATTCCGCGCATGCGCAGTAGCCCGCGCACCCGTTCGAGCCCGCACACGCAATCGCAGCGGTGGAGAACCACTAGGCCCAGCAGAGCTTTCCTTACATTGCCCCCCCCCAAGGGGCAGCCTCCGGATGCCCAACTGGGAACACTTCTCTGGGTGGGCTTTCTTGAAGGCTTGGATCAAATGCTTGGCATGCAAGTTGGTTTCAGGTTCCCAGGAATTCTCTTCAGAACCGTACCCCTTCCACTTGATGAGGTATTGTATCTGGTTATTTCTCTTTCGGCAGTCCACAATTGTCTCCACCTCGAATTCCTCTTCCCCATTGACCATTATCGGGGCTGGGGGATCCGTGGATCGCCCAGGGAAAGAGTTGGGGACTGCTGGCTTCAGGAGTGAAACATGGAAGACCGGTTGTACCCGAAGTGACTCTGGCAATTCCAGCTCGTATGCTACCTCGTTGATTTTCCGCTTCACAGCGAAGGGGCCCAAGAATTTGGGGCCTAACTTCCTAGAAGGACAAGCAAGTCGGAGATTCACTGTGGACAGCCATACTTTGTCTCCAGGCTCCAGGACCAATTGCCCCCGTCTGCCCCTGTCAAAGACCTCTTTATTAAGATTCTGTGCCCGAGTCATAGTTTCCTGCAACAATTTATTGTTGGTTGAAAAGAAATCCACGGTCTCAAACACAGCAGGAACGGCACATTCTGGTACAGAATTTGGCAGGAATGATGGGTGGTAACCATAGTTGGCAAAGAACGGAGTCTGTTTGGTAGTGGAGTGGGTGGAGTTGTTGTAGGCGAATTCCGCCAATGGCAACAGAGAGAGCCAGTCCTGTTGAGAAAAGGATGAAAAGCAACGCAGATACTGCTCAAGAGTCTGGTTTGTTCTTTCTGTCTGCCCGTTTGTCTGTGGGTGGTAAGCAGAGGATAAAGATAGTTCGATGCCAAGGGAGTTGCAGAGGGCCTTCCAGAACCGAGACGTGAATTGGACGCCCCTGTCCGAGATGATATTTGCTGGAATCCCGTGAAGTCTGACAATGCCTGCAATGAAGGCCTGGGCCGTCTCTGGTGCCGAAGGAGTCCCCTTCATGGGGATAAAGTGGGCCATTTTGGACAGCCGGTCCACTACCACAAAGATGGCCGTATGGCCTTCGGAGGGGGGAAGATCCACAATGAAGTCCATGGTTATTAGCTTCCACGGCCTTTCCGGAGCGGGTAGGGGTTTGAGTAGCCCCCAAGATTTGGTCCTGCAGCTCTTGTTGCGGGTGCACACTGTACATGATTCCACATACCTTTGGCAGTCTTTTGCCAGTTGGGGCCACCAGAAAGTGCGCTGGACCAGGTCCGTGGTCTTGGCTATGCCGAAATGTCCGGCCAGTACATGGTCATGACATAGCCCAAGTATAGTGACCCGGAGACTTTCTGGAACGAAGATCTTACCACCGGACCAGAATAGGCCATCTTTGGCGGAGACTCCTGGCCTAGCAGGCGGCGGGTCCTCCCTGGATGCCTGCTTGATCCGGCTTAACAGGTCTTCATGGAGAAGTAGGAAGTTCTCAGCGGTTAGGATGGTGTCAGGTGGATTAGGCTCCTTAGGATCGATGAACATCCGTGATAAGGCATCAGGTTTGGTATTTTTGGAGCCCGGCCTGTAGGTAACATGAAAGGCGAACCGGGAGAAGAACAGTGCCCACCTGGCTTGTCGTGGCTTTAGTCTCTTGGCGGCCTTCAGATACTCCAGGTTCTTGTGGTCTGTATATATGAGAATTGGGTGGGCCGCCCCTTCCAACAAGTACCGCCATTCCTCCAGTGCCGCCTTGATTGCCAACAGTTCTCGGTCGCCCACGTCGTAGTTCCGCTCAGGAGGTGTCAATTTACGGGAAAAGAACCCAACGGAGAACAGGAGGGCCTTGGGGCCTTGCCTCTGTGATAGTATCGCCCCGACTGCGATTTCCGATGCGTCCACCTCCAAGACAAATGGGAGAGCCGGGTCGGGGTGCTTTAGGATGGAGGCGGAAGTAAAGAGTTTCTTAAGGGCGACAAAGGCGGCCTGGGCCTCGGTTGTCCATTGGAACCGAATTCCTTGTCGGGTTAATTGTGTGATGGGGGAGATGATGGCCGAGAAACCTTTAATAAATTTCCGATAGAAGTTAGAGAAACCCACAAACCGCTGTACCCCTTTTTTATCCTCCGGTGCAGGCCAGTCTAGAATAGCGGAGATTTTCTGGGGGTCCATCTTAATGCCTTCGATGGAGATGATGAGCCCCAGGAACTGTATGCTCTGTTGTTCAAACTCGCACTTCTCAGGTTTAGCATGCAGACCATGTTGCCGCAGTCGCCCCAACACGCATCTGACGTGTTGTTGGTGACTGTCCAGGGAAGAAGAAAAGATTAAGATGTCATCTAGGTAGATGATCACAAACAGGTCTAAGTAGTCTCGAAAAATGTCATTAATGAAATGTTGGAACGTGGCAGGGGCGTTACAGAGTCCGAAGGGCATCACAAGGTATTCAAAGTGCCCGAATCGTGTACGGAAGGCAGTCTTCCATTCATCGCCCTTTCGGATGCGTACCAGATTATACGCCCCGCGGAGGTCCAACTTGGTGAAGATGACCGCTGCCCCCAGCCTCTGGAACAACTCGGGGACTAACGGCAAGGGGTAACGATTTTTGATGGTCACCTTATTCAATTCTCTGTAATCGACACATGGCCGGAGGGAATGATCCTTTTTCTCAACGAAGAAGATGCCGGCTCCGGCAGGTGACGTAGAGGAACGGATAAAGCCCTTTCGCAAGTTGTCATCAATGTAGTCTTTAAGGGCGGAGAGCTCCAGCTCGGATAGGGGGAAGATCCTCCCAAAGGGAACTTCAGCTCCAGGGAGAAGCTCGATGGGACAATCGTAGACCCGATGAGGAGGAAGGGTCTCTGCCCCTTTTTTGCTGAAGACATCCAAGAAAGAGTGATAGGCCTTAGGAACCAGCTGATGGGTCTCGTTGTCCAAACACATTAAGGTAGTTGACTGAGCGTCAGTCCGTGGAAGGCAATGTTGGGAGCAGTAAGGAGAGGAGAAGGTAATCTCCTTGGTGGACCAGTCAATGCAGGGGTTATGGGCGCGGAGCCAAGGCATGCCCAAAATGACCGGGAACAGTGGGGAAGAAATAATGTCCAGACTCAGTAACTCCTGATGGAGATGGTTTATGCATGCCGGAAGAGGTTGCGTTTCTAGGGTGACAGGCCCGGATCTAATGGCTGAACCATCGGCCAGGTGTATCTGTAGTCCTTGGGCCTTGTTCCGTAAGGGGATGCTATGGGCAGTAGCAAAGTCTGAGTCCATGAAGCAGCTGCAGGCTCCAGAGTCAATAATGGCGGGGACCATAATGTTCTTTCCGGGAAGCTGTAACAAAATAGAGAGAGCAAGATGAGAAGAGGCGTCGGTAACGGCCATTATCTGGTCAACTGAAGGAGGGCGCCACTTACGGGTCTTGGCTGGACAGGTTCGCACATAGTGCCCTGGCTCCCCGCAGTATAGACACAAATTGTCCCGACGGCGTCTCAGCCGTTCTTCAGGAGTGAGAGCAGGGCGAAGCACACCCAACTGCATGGGCTCAGTTCCTTCGGTGGAGGCAGAGGGTCGACCCGGCGGTGGACCTGTAGGAAAGTAGGGTACCTTTGGCAGCATCCAAGAGGGACGAGGTGGAACAGAGGCCCTCTCAGACCGTCGTTCGCGTAGGCGCCTGTCGATCTGTATGGCCTGGTTGATGAGCTCCTCAAGAGTTGGAGGAACCCCAACCCTAGCAAGTTCATCCTTGAGGGGATCTGACAACCCCAACCGAAACTGGTAGCGGAGGGCCGCATCATTCCAGCTGGTATCAGCACTCCATCTCCTGAATTCAGCAACATAGTCCTCGGCGGGCCTACGCCCTTGGAGTAGAGCATGGAGGGCAGTCTCAGCCGTGGCACAGAGTTGCGGGTCCTCATACATTCGGGCCATTTCATCAAAGAAGGTATTTAGATGAGCAAGTTCCGCGGCCTCCTGTTTAAGCAGACGGTGGGCCCAGAGCTGGGGGTCGTTCTGGAGCAGGGAGATCACAAAGCCCACTTTGGTGGACTCCAAAGAAAATGTTCGGGGCTGTAGTGCAAAAAACAGTTCACATGCACTACGAAAAGTCCTGAACTTGCTACGCTCACCGGAGAACCTCTCAGGTGTGGGTACTCGAGGTTCCGGGGGAAGCATCACGACAGTCGGTGGAGTAGGCTGGCTAGTGGTGAGGCCTGGGGATCCCTGAGTAAGGACATGTTTTTCAAGTCGGGTATAACCTTCCTGTAGGTTAGTGACCGCTTGTGCAAGGCCTGCTAGGTGTAGGCAGAGTTCTTCCATAGGAGAGGCTCCCTGCTCAGACTCGGTCATGGCTGCCTGATACTGTCACGTACCTAGTGGCGAGTCTGGATTGCAGTGGGAGACCTCTCTTACGTCCCAGACTTGCGGCCCCTGGAGATGGGGACAGGGGGCGCAGAAGTCAGAGGAGGCACGAGTGTCTGGAAGGAACAGCAGCTGTAGGTGGGCCTCAGGACTAGACCAGCGAAGACAGGAACCAGCAGACAGCAGGTGACAGGAACCAGCAGACGGCAGGTGACAGGAACCAGCAGACAGCAGGTAGCAGGAACCAGTAGACAACAGGTACTGGCAGGTATGCAGCGGACTACAGGAACCAGCAGGCAACAGGAACTGGCAGGTATGCAGCGGACTACAGGAACCAGCAGACAACAGGAACTGGCAGGTATGCAGCGGACTACAGGAACCAGCAGACAACAGGAACTGACAGGTATGCAGCGGACTACAGGAACCAGCAGACAACAGGAACTGGCAGGTATGCAGCAGACTACAGGACAGGTGCACAGGTAGGTCAGACAAGCCGGGTTTGGTAACAGAGGACACACTGCGGATAAGCCAGGGATAAGCCAGAGAATGGTCGTGGGTAAGCCGGGATCGGGGCAGGCAGGAGGCAGAGCAGGTAAGTAGACAAGCCGGGTCACAGGTGCAGATACAGAGAAGTACAGGACTAACACACGGAACGCTGTAGATCAGGCAGCAAGGATTGCATGGAGATGGCTGGTTTAAATAGCCCGCCTGGCGCCAGTAACCGTGCGCGCGCCCGTCCGAGACCGCGCGCGCGCACCCGCTCGAATCCGCGCATGCGCAGTAGCCAGCGCACCCGTTCGAGCCCGCACACGCAATCGCAGCGGTGGAGAACCACTAGGCCCAGCAGAGCTTTCCTTACACGAACGGACAGAAAAAAAGACAAAAATGTCCTTTTATTCTACTAGCAACAAAGCAGGTAAAGCATTAGCCAGGAGAATACAAGGACAACGCTTTAAGACTAAAATAACACACCTCCTTCACCCAAAGAGCAAACAAACAATATATATGACCCGCAAGGCATAGCAGATGCAGCGACTATTACAGCTCTCTATAACCTGAATCAAGATGACTCGACACCACAACCCTCCCCAAAAAGCATAACAGACTTACTTTCCAATATCAACCTACCCACACTCACAACCACACAACTCCAAGAACTTAACTCACCCTTCTGCTTGACTGAACTAACACAAGCTTTTGCATCACTTCCTAGCAATAAATCCCCTGGTCCAGATGGACTAATAGGAGACTATTACAAAAGCTTCCAACCAATTCTAGGACCGCATCTCCTTTAAACATTTGACAGTGCAGCTGCCTCTGCTTCTTTTCCGCCTGAAATGCTGGAAGATTTAATTGTTACTATACCCAAACCTGGGAAGACAGATTTGCCCCAGAACTTTAGACCTATATCACTATTAAATAATGATTTAAAAATTTATGTCAAAATTATAGCACTAAGATTAGTGGACATTCTTCGCACCCTGATTGACCCTGATCAGTCAGGGTTCACAAAAGGTAGGCAGTCCTCTGACGCGATAATACGCCTAATAAACATAATCCATATCGCCAGGAGAGTATCGGGGAGAGTATCGGCATATCGCCATATCGACCTTTTTTGCCTCATTGCACCTAACAAAAAATCCTTTAATTTCTCCTAGGCCTCCAAGTCCAAGGCAAAGCATAAAACAGAGTTCAGCTGTTAGTCCCTTTATCCCAAGTCTTCCAGCACCATAAACAGGCCCTGCTCTCAAAAATGTTGGCCCACTTATCCTTAAAGAGGCATTTATGTATGCCAGATTTTACTCGAGACTGTTGCACTTGAAAGTTCTGGCATTGTGGATCTCTGGACCAGCAGGAACAGGCTTGCCCTGACATGAGGAGGCTCAAGTTAGCCATTGAACTGGTAAAGTACTTCCTCCCAGTGGTTTGGAAGGTTCTTTGGACAGATGCCAGCCTATTGGGCTAGAAAGGAGTTCTAGGTACCTTCACTGTACTTAGGGTTTGTCTCCTTATCAATATATTTAGGAAATCAGGGTGATTCAGTTATCCATTCAGGGATGCACCTCTCGTCAGCTTACATCCACCATCACAGAGGAACCAGAAGTAGTGTGGCTCAAGAAGTAGATCTAATACTGGTTTGGGAAAAACCTCACGTTCCAGCTCTGTCCACCATCTACATCCCAGCATGGAAAATTAGCAAACAGACTTCCTAAGGTGTCAATGTCTGGACTTTGGAGAATGGACTCTTCAGCCCGAGGTGTTTCAAAAAAGTCAAAAAACATAGCAGGGTTGACTCCATATCCAAGAATTCTTTAATCTTCACTGTGGATGTTCTGGTTAGATGAGTTCAACCGGATGTACTGTACATCTTTGCCTCTAAAACTCATTCTCCACCCGCTCTGCCAAATCAAGAGGGAGGGTATTTCATATTATATTTATATTATATTTTTCATCACACTGAACAGGCCTCAGGCCTTGACAGGAACCTGGAAGACTCTTGGTTCTCCGAGGTCGTCTTGATCTTCTGTCCCTGCTTCTCGGCTGCTTGCTTTAACAACCTGGCTGTTGAAGCCCTGGTCCTGAGAAATAGGGGCCTGTCAAATGCCGCGTACACACGACCGGCAGAAAAGGTCAGACGGAATCATTTCGATGGATATTCCGAACGTGTGTGGGATAATCCTATCGTTTTACTTCCAAAAATTCAGACGGACCTAGAAATAGAACATGTTTTAAATCTTTCTGCCAGAATCAATTTCTATTGGGAAAACCGTAATGCCCCATACACACGGTCGGAAAATCCGACCACAAAATCCGTCAGATTTTTTCCGAAGGATTTTGTCCGACACTGGTGTTGCATACACACGGTCGGACAAAGTTGTTGGAAAATCCGATCATTCTGAACGTGGTGACGTTCATTGCGTACGACGGCACTACGTATAGGCTAGTAGCCAATAGCTTTGGTCTTGTAATGTGATCTGAGCATGCGTGGCACTTTGTCCATCGGAATTCGCTATACACGATCGGAAAAAGTCCGATCGGACTTTGTTGTCGGAAAATTTGAGAGCAGGAGATAAAACTTTGTCCGTCTGAAAATCCGACGGAAAAAGTCCGATGGAGCCTACACACGGTTGACATTTCCGACAACTTTGTCCGATAGGACATTTTCCGTCGGAAAATCCGACCGTGTGTATGGGGCATTAGTCTGTATGCTGGTCCGACGGACCAAATACGACAGAAGGGCAACTATTGGCTACTGAACTTCTTTTTATAGTCCCGTCGTACCTCATCGCGTACGAAGCGAATAGACTTTTGTCCGATCGTGTGTACGCGGCATAATAGTTTGGAGTTTTCCCTCTAATGCCTGGATCCCTACTTCCTCTAACTTTAGACAATTTGACTCTCTGTTTAAATTTCCTGAAGGAAATAAGAGGCAGTGAATTAATCAAAATGTGATATATGCATGAAATAAAGAAAAAATAAGAATCCATATGTAAACGGTTAATCAAACCAAGGAAAATATATACACCCAGTGATGGATATCCTAAAATAATCCAAATATGACATATAATTATTATTATTATTATATGTCATATTTGGATTATTATAGGATATCCATCACTGGGTGTATATATTTTCCTTGGTTTGATTAACCGTTTACATATGGATTCTTATTTTTTCTTTATTTCATGCATATATCACATTTTGATTAATTCACGGATTCATCAATTTTTTGGTTTTCAGTAGAGTGTGTCTATGTAGATGGTACACAGTAGGGATGAGCCGAACACCCCCGGGTTCGGTTCGAACCAGAACCTTCGAACGGACCGAAAGTTCGCGCGAATTTTCGAACATTATACGTTATAATGGACGCGAACGTTCGAAATCAAAAGTGCTAATTACAACGGCCAATATGCATGTTAATGTCATAAAACAGGTTTGGGGACCCGGGTCCTGCCCCAGGGGACATATATCAATGCAAAAAGAACTTTTAAAAACTAACGTTTTTTCGGGAGCAGTCATTTTAATGATGCATAAAGTGAAAAAAAAAAAGTGAAATTTTCCTTTAAATATGGTACCTGGGGGGTGTCTAAAGTATGCCTGTGAAGTGGCATGTGTTTCCCGTGTTTAGAACTGTCCTTGCACAAAATGACATTTGTAAAGGAAAAAAAGAAGCCATTTAAAACCACTTGCGGCTTTAGGTTTGTTCTTAAGTAGAATCTGAACAGGTACATTATGAAGTGTAGCTCCATCCCAAAAAAATCTATTTTTAAGCTTTTTGGAGAACATAGGGAGGGGTTATCACCCCTGTAACATTTGCTGTCTTTGCACATCTGTTCAGAACATGTCACCTCACTTTCCGTCCCAATGACAAATGTTTTTGGAAAAGTGGGGTTTTAATTGAAACAAGGATTGGTGATAAAGTATCAGTAGAGAGGAGATACCTTTTTCCCAAATTAAATCTAACAGGATAGAATTTCCCTTCCTAGGGGTAGATTTCCTCTCACTTCCTGTTTTCTCTTTCCATTTGCAAGTAGGAGTCGTTTGTAAGTTGGATGTTTGAAAGTAGGGGCCTGGCGTATATACTCTGCAGAAATTTGCCCTATTAGATGTTGGTGTAGCCACAAGACTGGTGGGCACAGGAATGGGCCCTGCTATGAGTTAATAGATCAAGATTTGTAATTGCATGCACCTGTTGAACAGGGCAGAAAAATTGGGGGTGGTGGTGGTGGTGGACGGTGTTGCCACAAGACTGTAAGCTCTCACAGTTACTCTTGGTGGGCGCAGGAATGGGCCCTGCTGTGAGTTATTAGATCAAGATTTGTAATTGCAAGCACCTGATGAACAGGGCAGAAAAATTGGGCCTTTGGCGGTGGTGGTGGATGGTGTTGCCACAAGACTGTAGGCCCTCACAGTTACTCTTGGTGGGCGCAGGAATGGGCCCTGTTGTGAGTTATTAGATCAAGATTTGTAATTGCAAGCACCTGATGAACAGGGCAGAAAAATTGGGCCTTTGGCGGTGGTGGTGGACGGTGTTGCCACAAGACTGCAGGCCCTCATAGTTACTCTTGGTGGGCGCAGGAATGGGCCCTGCTGTGAACTATTAGATCAAGATTTGTAATTACCCGCCCCTGTTAAACAGGGGCTGAAAAATTGTGCCTTAGGCACTGGTGCTGGTGCCACAACACTGCAACCCGGCCCTCACAGATACTGTACTTGGAGCACAGCAGTCACACGTGTTGCGAAGCATTTTTTTTAAAAAATTGTAAGTACCCGCCCCTGTTAAACAGGGGCTGAAAAATTGTGCCTTAGGCACTGGTGCTGGTGCCACAACACTGCAACCCGGCCCTCACAGATACTGTACTTGGAGCACAGCAGTCACACGTGTTGCGAAGCATTTTTTTTAAAAAATTGTAAGTACCCGCCCCTGTTAAACAGGGGCTGAAAAATTGTGCCTTAGGCACTGGTGCTGGTGCCACAACACTGCAACCCCGCCCTCACAGATACTGTACTTGGAGCACAGCAGTCACACGTGTTGCGAAGCATTTTTTTAAAAAATTGGAAGTACACGCCCCTGTTAAACAGAAACTGAAAAACTGAAACTGAAAAATTGTGCCTTAGGCACTGGTGCTGGTGCCACAACACTGCAACCCGGCCCTCACAGATACTGTACTTGGAGCACAGCAGTCACACGTGTTGCGAAGCATTTTTTTAAAAAATTGTAAGTACCCGCCCCTGTTAAACAGGGGCTGAAAAATTGTGCCTTAGGCACTGGTGCTGGTGCCACAACACTGCAACCCGGCCCTCACAGATACTGTACTTGGAGCACAGCAGTCACACGTGTTGCGAAGCATTTTTTTAAAAAATTGTAAGTACCCGCCCCTGTTAAACAGGGGCTGAAAAATTGTGCCTTAGGCACTGGTGCTGGTGCCACAACACTGCAACCCGGCCCTCACAGATACTGTACTTGGAGCACAGCAGTCACACGTGTTGCGAAGCATTTTTTTAAAAAATTGGAAGTACACGCCCCTGTTAAACAGGGGCTGAAAAATTGTGCCTTAGGCACTGGTGCTGGTGCCACAACACTGCAACCCGGCCCTCACAGATACTGTACTTGGAGCACAGCAGTCACACGTGTTGCGAAGCATTTTTTTAAAAAAATTGTAAGTACCCGCCCCTGTTAAACAGGGGCTGAAAAATTGTGCCTTAGGCACTGGTGCTGGTGCCACAACACTGCAACCCCTCACAGAGACTGTACTTGGAGCACAGCAGTCACACGTGTTGCGAAGCATTTTTTTAAAAAATTGGAAGTACACGCCCCTGTTAAACAGGGGCTGAAAAATTGTGCCTTAGGCACTGGTGTGGTGGCATGGATCATTGAGGAGGAGGAAGAGGATAGTCAGTGAACATAAGAGGACAGTCACTCAGCATCAGCATAGGCAGTCTTGAAGGGATGTGACATTAAAAATTATTCGGTTATATCCGCCTCAGGTGCCTGGTAGCTGGTGGTGATCCAAGACTGATTCATTTTGATGAATGTCAGTCGATCAACCGAGGCGGTGGACAGGCGCACCCTATGATCAGTCACAAATCCTCCAGCAGCACTGAATGTGCATTCGGAAAGAACGCTGGAGGCAGGACAGGCCAGTAGCTCAATTGCATACTGTGCAAGCTCTGGCCAGTGATCCATCCTCAGGACCCAGTAAGCCAGAGGATTTTCGGTGAGAAAGGTGTCCAAGTCTGACCTTGCCCCAAGGTATTCCTGCACCATGTATATCAGACGCTGGCGATGGTTGCTGGAACCGATCATACCTTGGGGCTGCGGACTAAAAAATTGTCTGAACGCATCGGTCAGACGTCCACCTTCCCCACCGCTCCTTCTGCCACTGACCGAAGCCTCAGCAACTCGTCGCCCAGGACCAGGAGTTTGTAGCCTCCCAGTTTCTGGGAACGCGTTGCACAGACCTTTCTGCAAGGCCTCCCTGAGATGTCTCATCCTCTGCTCCCTCTGCGACGGCAAGATAAGGTCCGCAACCTTACCCTTGTACCGCGGATCAAGGAGAGTGGCCAGCCAGTAATGGTCCCTCTCCTTGATCCGAAGAACACGAGGATCCTTCCGCAGGCTTTGCAGGATCAGGGAGGCCATGCAGCGTAGGTTAGCTGAGGCATTCGGTCCGGAGTCTTCTGGGTCACTGAGGATGACATGATCGCCAGCCACCTCCTCCCAGCCACGTACAAGTCCACTGGCTTGTTGGGACTGTACATCATCCCTAAAAGACTGCTGCTGCTGATGCTGAGTGCCAGGCTCCACCTCCATGCTCACACAATCCTCCTCCTCCTCCTCCTCCTCCTCCTCATCCTCTTCCTGTGTGATGGGTGGGACAGAAGGAACACTGTCCGGATAAAGGGGGCCTTGAGAGGCAAGGAAGTCCTCCTCTTCCTGCCTCTGTTCTGCCTCAAGTGCCCTGTCCATTATCCCACGCAGCGTATGCTCCAACAGGTGGACAAGAGGGACAGTGTCACTGATGCATGCACTGTCACTGCTCACCATCCTCGTGGCCTCCTCAAATGGTGAGAGGACAGTGCATGCATCCCTGATCATGCTCCACTGACGTGGGAAAAAAAAAAAACCAAGCTCCCCTGACCCTGTCCTGGTGCCGTAGTCGCAAAGGTACTCATTGATGGCCCTCTGCTGCGTGTGCAGTCGCTGCAGCATGGCCAACGTTGAGTTCCACCTGGTGGGCATGTCAGATATTAGGCGGTTCTTGGGCAGGTTCAGCTCCTTTTGCAGCTCAGTCAGCCGAGCACTGGCATTATAAGATCGTCGGAAATGCACACAGACTTTCCTGGCCTGCCTCAGGACATCCTGTAAGCCTGGGAACCTGCCCAAGAACCGCTGCACCACCAGGTTGAGGACGTGAGCCATGCAGGGCACATGGGTGAGCTGCCCCTGTCGCAGGGCGGAGAGGAGGTTGGTGCCATTGTCAGAAACGACCATTCCTGGCTTAAGCTGACGTGGCGTCAACCACCTCTCGGCCTGCCCCTGCAGAGCTGCCAGAACCTCTGGCCCAGTGTGGCTCCTGTCCCCCAAACACACCAGCGCAAGCACGGCATGGCATCTTTTTGCCTGCGTACTTGCGTAGCCCCTTGTACGCCTACGGAGCACCGCTGGTTCCAAGGACAGAGCACTGGAGGAAGAAGAAGAGGAGGGGGTGGAGGAGAGAGGTGTGTCACAACCAGTAGCAGTAGTCGCGTTTTGGAGGCGTGGTGGCGGAACAACCTCCAACACTACTGCACCTTGTCCTGCATCCCTCCCAGCTGCCAATAGAGTGACCCAATGGGCCGTGAAAGAAAGGTACCGTCCCTGTCCATGCCTGCTGGACCATGAGTCAGCGGTAATATGCACCTTACCGCTGACCGCCCTGTCCAGCGAGGCATGGACATTGCCCTCCACATGCCGGTAGAGAGACGGAATCGCCTTCCGCGAGAAAAAGTGGCGTTTGGGAACCTGCCACTGAGGAACCGCACATTGAACAAACTCACGGAAGGGGGCCGAGTCTACCAACTGAAAAGGCAGCAGTTGAAGTGCTAGCAATTTAGCAAGGCTAGCATTCAACCGCTGGGCATGTGGATGGCTGGGAGTGTACTTCTTTCTACGGTCCAGCAGCTGGGGCAGGGAAATTTGCCTGCTGCAATCGGACGTCGGTGTACTGCAAGTACTTGGTTGTGACACACCGAATTCTACACCTTCAGTCCTCTCAGAGCAGCTTTCAGAGAGGACTGAAGGTGTAGTGGGGATGGAGATCCCAGCTGAGGAGGAGCAAGGAGAGGTCCGCTTAGTTCTTTGGTGTGGGTCTTTTATGTGTGCCTGCCAACGAGCTGCATGGCAGGTCGCCATATGTCTGGTCATGCTTGTCGTGCCCAAGCGGCTGATGTTTTGGCCACGCGAGATACGCTTGAGACAAATATTGCAAATAGCAGTGGTGCGATCTGCTGCACTCGTCTCAAAAAAGGCCCACACCAAAGAACTTTTCTGATAACGTGCAGAGGCAGCGCCCTGCACAGGCGGAGCTCTGCGGTGTTGTACAGTTGCTGTGCTGGCCTCTACCTGGCCTCCAGGGGGCATCCTGCCTCGTTGGACATGTGACGCCGCATCCTCCTCCTCCTCGTCCTCCTCCTCATCCTCTCTCCCTTGAGGCACCCACGTGGAGTCAGTGACCTCATCATCCCCTCCCTCTTCACCACTAGAGCAAACCTGGCAGTAAGCTGCAGCTGGTGGAACAGTACTGCCAGATTCCTCAAGCTGGGTATCGTCATCCGAGCCTTCGAATCGTTGGGCATCCTCCTGGAGCATGTACCCAACACTGTGCTCAAAGAGTTCGGGGGACTCCTCAGGAGGACATGGTGGGTCTAGGGAAGGGGTGGCTGATGATGCTCTGTCAGTACCCTGAGCCTGGGTGAGAGAGGATGAGGAGGATGAGGAGGGCTTGGTCATCCATTCTACCAAGCCTTCAGCATGATGCGGCTCCACATGTCCAGCTGCCGAAAACAAAGACGCGCGTGTCCCATGGCCACGTGCTGATGACGATGCACGACCACGTCCACGTCCACGGCCACGTCCACTAGAAACAGAGCCTGCCTGCCCTGTGTTCTTGGCTCTGCACGCTCTGCCTCCCCTTGGCGGTCTTCCAGCCATTGTAGTCGGTAGTCCTGTGGGTGCTGCTGAGAAGAAAATAGAGGAGCTCTGTGTGATGCCACTAACACACTAGAAGTCCTGTGGGTGCTGCTGAGAAGAATATATAGGAGCTCTGTGTGATGCCACTAACACACTAGAAGTCCTATGGGTGCTTCTGCAAAGAAAATAGAGGAGCTCTGTGTGATGCCACTAACACACTAGAAGTCCTGTGGGTGCTGCTGAGAAGAATATATAGGAGCTCTGTGTGATGCCACTAACACACTAGAAGTCCTATGGGTGCTTCTGCAAAGAAAATAGAGGAGCTCTGTGTGATGCCACTAACACACTAGAAGTCCTGTGGGTGCTTCTGCAAAGAAAATAGAGGAGCTCTGTGTGATGCCACTAACACACTAGAAGTCCTGTGGGTGCTGCTGAGAAGAATATATAGGAGCTCTGTGTGATGCCACTAACACACTAGAAGTCCTATGGGTGCTTCTGCAAACAAAATAGAGGAGCTCTGTGTGATGCCACTAACACACTAGAAGTCCTATGGGTGCTTCTGCAAAGAAAATAGAGGAGCTCTGTGTGATGCCACTAACACACTAGAAGTCCTGTGGGTGCTGCTGAGAAGAATATATAGGAGCTCTGTGTGATGCCACTAACACACTAGAAGTCCTATGGGTGCTGCTGAGAAGAAAATATAGGAGCTCTGTGTGATGCCACTAACACACTAGAAGTCCTATGGGTGCTTCTGCAAAGAAAATAGAGGAGCTCTGTGTGATGCCACTAACACACTAGAAGTCCTGTGGGTGCTGCTGAGAAGAATATATAGGAGCTCTGTGTGATGCCACTAACACACTAGAAGTCCTATGGGTGCTTCTGCAAAGAAAATAGAGGAGCTCTGTGTGATGCCACTAACACACTAGAAGTCCTGTGGGTGCTTCTGCAAAGAAAATAGAGGAGCTCTGTGTGATGGGACTAACACACTTCAAGTCCTATAGGTGCTTCTGGGAAGAAAATAAAGGTCTGTGTGATGGGACTAACACACTTCAAGTCCTATAGTTGCTTCTGGGAACAAAATATAGGATCTCTGTGTGATGGGACTAACACACTTCAAGTCCTATAGGTGCTTCTGGGAAGAAAATATAGCTCTGTGTGTGTGATGGGACTAACACACTTCAAGTCCTATAGGTGCTTCTGGGAAGAAAATATAGCTCTGTGTGTGTGATGGGACTAACACACTTCAAGTCCTATAGGTGCTTCTGGGAACAAAATATAGCTCTGTGTGTGTGATGGGACTAACACACTTCAAGTCCTATAGGTGCTTCTGGGAACAAAATATAGCTCTGTGTGTGTGATGGGACCAACACACTTCAAGTCCTATAGGTGCTTCTGGGAAGAAAATATAGCTCTGTGTGTGTGATGGGACCAACACACTTCAAGTCCTATAGGTGCTTCTGGGAAGAAAATATAGCTCTGTGTGTGTAATGGGACTAACACACTTCAAGTCCTATAGGTGCTTCTGGGAACAAAATATAGCTCTGTGTGTGTGATGGGACTAACACACTTCAAGTCCTATAGGTGCTTCTGGGAACAAAATATAGCTCTGTGTGTGTGATGGGACTAACACACTTCAAGTCCTATAGGTGCTTCTGGGAAGAAAATATAGCTCTGTGTGTGTAATGGGACTAACACACTTCAAGTCCTATAGGTGCTTCTGGGAACAAAATATAGCTCTGTGTGTGTGATGGGACTAACACACTTCAAGTCCTATAGGTGCTTCTGGGAAGAAAATATAGCTCTGTGTGTGTAATGGGACTAACACACTTCAAGTCCTATAGGTGCTTCTGGGAACAAAATATAGCTCTGTGTGTGTGATGGGACCAACACACTTCAAGTCCTATAGGTGCTTCTGGGAAGAAAATATAGCTCTGTGTGTGTAATGGGACTAACACACTTCAAGTCCTATAGGTGCTTCTGGGAACAAAATATAGCTCTGTGTGTGTGATGGGACTAACACACTTCAAGTCCTATAGGTGCTTCTGGGAACAAAATATAGCTCTGTGTGTGTGATGGGACTAACACACTTCAAGTCCTATAGGTGCTTCTGGGAAGAAAATATAGCTCTGTGTGTGTAATGGGACTAACACACTTCAAGTCCTATAGGTGCTTCTGGGAACAAAATATAGCTCTGTGTGTGTGATGGGACTAACACACTTCAAGTCCTATAGGTGCTTCTGGGAAGAAAATATAGCTCTGTGTGTGTAATGGGACTAACACACTTCAAGTCCTATAGGTGCTTCTGGGAACAAAATATAGCTCTGTGTGTGTGATGGGACCAACACACTTCAAGTCCTATAGGTGCTTCTGGGAAGAAAATATAGCTCTGTGTGTGTAATGGGACTAACACACTTCAAGTCCTATAGGTGCTTCTGGGAACAAAATATAGCTCTGTGTGTGTGATGGGACTAACACACTTCAAGTCCTATAGGTGCTTCTGGGAAGAAAATATAGCTCTGTGTGTGTAATGGGACTAACACACTTCAAGTCCTATAGGTGCTTCTGGGAACAAAATATAGCTCTGTGTGTGTGATGGGACTAACACACTTCAAGTCCTATAGGTGCTTCTGGGAACAAAATATAGCTCTGTGTGTGTGATGGGACTAACACACTTCAAGTCCTATAGGTGCTTCTGGGAAGAAAATATAGCTCTGTGTGTGTAATGGGACTAACACACTTCAAGTCCTATAGGTGCTTCTGGGAACAAAATATAGCTCTGTGTGTGTGATGGGACTAACACACTTCAAGTCCTATAGGTGCTTCTGGGAAGAAAATATAGCTCTGTGTGTGTAATGGGACTAACACACTTCAAGTCCTATAGGTGCTTCTGGGAAGAAAATATAGCTCTGTGTGTGTGATGGGACTAACACACTTCAAGTCCTATAGGTGCTTCTGGGAAGAAAATATAGCTCTGTGTGTGTAATGGGACTAACACACTTCAAGTCCTATAGGTGCTTCTGGGAACAAAATATAGCTCTGTGTGTGTGATGGGACTAACACACTTCAAGTCCTATAGGTGCTTCTGGGAAGAAAATATAGCTCTGTGTGTGTAATGGGACTAACACACTTCAAGTCCTATAGGTGCTTCTGGAACAAAATATAGCTCTGTGTGTGCAATGGGACTAACACACTTCAAGTCCTATAGGTGCCTCTGGGAACAAAATATAGCTCTGTGTGTGTGATGGGACTAACACACTTCAAGTCCTATAGGTGCTTCTGGGAAGAAAATATAGCTGTGTGTGTGTAATGGGACTAACACACTTCAAGTCCTATAGGTGCCTCTGGGAACAAAATATAGCTCTGTGTGTGTGATGGGACTAACACACTTCAAGTCCTATAGGTGCTTCTGGGAAGAAAATATAGCTCTGTGTGTGTAATGGGACTAACACACTTCAAGTCCTATAGGTGCTTCTGGGAACAAAATATAGCTCTGTGTGTGTGATGGGACTAACACACTTCAAGTCCTATAGGTGCTTCTGGGAAGAAAAATATAGCTCTGTGTGTGTAATGGGACTAACACACTTCAAGTCCTATAGGTGCTTCTGGGAACAAAATATAGCTCTGTGTGTGTAATGGGACTAACACACTTCAAGTCCTATAGGTGCCTCTGGGAACAAAAATATAGCTCTGTGTGTGTGATGGGACTAACACACTTCAAGTCCTATAGGTGCTTCTGGGAAGAAAAATATAGCTCTGTGTGTGTAATGGGACTAACACACTTCAAGTCCTATAGGTGCTTCTGGGAACAAAATATAGCTCTGTGTGTGTGATGGGACTAACACACTTCAAGTCCTATAGGTGCTTCTGGGAACAAAATATAGCTCTGTGTGTGTAATGGGACTAACACACTTCAAGTCCTATAGGTGCCTCTGGGAACAAAATATAGCTCTGTGTGTGTGATGGGACTAACACACTTCAAGTCCTATAGGTGCTTCTGGGAAGAAAATATAGCTCTGTGTGTGTAATGGGACTAACACACTTCAAGTCCTATAGGTGCCTCTGGGAACAAAATATAGCTCTGTGTGTGTGATGGGACTAACACACTTCAAGTCCTATAGGTGCTTCTGGAAGAAAATATAGCTCTGTGTGTGTAATGGGACTAACACACTTCAAGTCCTATAGGTGCTTCTGGGAACAAAATATAGCTCTGTGTGTGTGATGGGACTAACACACTTCAAGTCCTATAGGTGCTTCTGGGAAGAAAATATAGCTCTGTGTGTGTAATGGGACTAACACACTTCAAGTCCTATAGGTGCTTCTGGGAACAAAATATAGCTCTGTGTGTGTAATGGGACTAACACACTTCAAGTCCTATAGGTGCCTCTGGGAACAAAATATAGCTCTGTGTGTGTGATGGGACTAACACACTTCAAGTCCTATAGGTGCTTCTGGGAAGAAAATATAGCTCTGTGTGTGTAATGGGACTAACACACTTCAAGTCCTATAGGTGCCTCTGGGAACAAAATATAGCTCTGTGTGTGTGATGGGACTAACACACTTCAAGTCCTATAGGTGCTTCTGGGAAGAAAATATAGCTCTGTGTGTGTGATGGGACTAACACACTTCAAGTCCTATAGGTGCTTCTGGGAAGAAAAATATAGCTCTGTGTGTGTGATGGGACTAACACACTTCAAGTCCTATAGGTGCTTCTGGGAAGAAAATATAGCTCTGTGTGTGTAATGGGACTAACACACTTCAAGTCCTATAGGTGCTTCTGGGAACAAAATATAGCTCTGTGTGTGTAATGGGACTAACACACTTCAAGTCCTATAGGTGCCTCTGGGAACAAAATATAGCTCTGTGTGTGTGATGGGACTAACACACTTCAAGTCCTATAGGTGCTTCTGGGAAGAAAATATAGCTCTGTGTGTGTGATGGGACTAACACACTTCAAGTCCTATAGGTGCTTCTTGGGAAGAAAATATAGCTCTGTGTGTGTAATGGGACTAACACACTTCAAGTCCTATAGGTGCCTCTGGGAACAAAATATAGCTCTGTGTGTGTGATGGGACTAACACACTTCAAGTCCTATAGGTGCTTCTGGGAAGAAAATATAGCTCTGTGTGTGTGATGGGACTAACACACTTCAAGTCCTATAGGTGCTTCTGGGAAGAAAATATAGCTCTGTGTGTGTGATGGGACTAACACACTTCAAGTCCTATAGGTGCTTCTGGAAGAAAATATAGCTCTGTGTGTGTAATGGGACTAACACACTTCAAGTCCTATAGGTGCCTCTGGGAACAAAATATAGCTCTGTGTGTGTGATGGGACTAACACACTTCAAGTCCTATAGGTGCTTCTGGGAAGAAAATATAGCTCTGTGTGTGTAATGGGACTAACACACTTCAAGTCCTATAGGTGCTTCTGGGAACAAAATATAGGAGCTCTGCCTGCCTGCCACGAACACACTACAAGTCCTATAGGTGCTTCTGGGAACAAAATATAGGAGCTCTGCCTGCCTGCCACGAACACACTACAAGTCCTATAGGTGCTTCTGGTAACAAAATATAGGAGCTCTGCCTGCCTGCCACGAACACACTACAAGTCCTATAGGTGCTTCTGGTAACAAAATATAGGAGCTCTGCCTGCCTGCCACGAACACACTACAAGTCCTATAGGTGCTTCTGGTAACAAAATATAGGAGCTCTGCCTGCCTGCCACGAACACACTACAAGCCCCTCTTTCTCAATCAATCTTTGTAACTCAATCTATCTAACTCAATTGCTGTAAGTGAATCTCTCTACCTAACTAAATCGAGCAGAGTGTCACAGAATCAGCCTGCTCAATCTGCGCCGGAACAGCATGTGACCGGCGCAGACGGCGTGGCGGCCTTTTATAGGGGGGGGGGCGTGTACTACAGCCCCTGAGCTGTAATTGGCTACAGGCGTCCTGCCTGTAGCCAATTATGGCTCTTCGAGTTTCCGGGGCTGTGATTGGCCAAGCATGCGGGGTCACAGTGCATGCTTGGCCAATCATCAGCCAGCAATGCACTGCGTCGGCCGCGCCGGCCGCAATGCATTGCGGGGCCGCTCGCATCACACGAACGTGATGCGAGCGGCCAAAATAGTTCTGGGCTCGCCGAGCGAGCGAACGCCCGGTGCTCGATGCGAACGTGGGTTCGCATCGAGCACCGGGCCCATCCTTAGTACACAGTACTATACACATATAACCAATCATATTGACTGTGATGTATGGTTAGTGGAAGCCCTCACTCATTCACTTATTCCTTGTTTATTGGTATGCGCAGCTTTTTATTTTTATCATCTTGCTTGCACCGTTTATATATATGGTTTAAGTTGCTGCAGCCTCATTGGTTTTAATTTAACCTAATTTCACATTGTGTTATTTATTCATATTTTTATGACCCCTAGCGCAGTTTTTTGCCCCATTTTCCCCATAAGAGGCAGCCTGCTTTTTTTCCTCTTTCACTAGGCACGTTCATAAAGCTCATTATTCAAGCTTATTATCTTAAGGGCAAGGTTCCTCTTTCCCTGTAAAAGTACACACCACCTGATCAGTTAGTGTTTCTTGGACTTTTCAGCATCTGTTTCTCAAATGCCAGCTCATATGTGTTGTATTTTAAGTGCATTTGTACTTACAATATTCCCTTGGTCCAACAGTTTCATAAATACTTATTGATCCTGTCAGTGCTATCTACCTCATGCAGCTTCCTGTGATATGGCAGGAGCACTGCTGCATGGCTCCTGAATTCAGAGCAGCATTGTAACCCTCATGTAGGTTTACACACCAATGGGATGAGACGTTGCAGTAGGTGTGCTCGTCAGCTCTGTTACTGCTGATTCACGAACCTGTAAGTAGTCAGTAACTGGCTGAACCTAGCCCTGTCCACTGCTTGCTGGACTACTGCTGAAACCCTACCACTGATGAGCTATAGTGTCTGAGAGGGGGAGATTGTCAGGTGCATAAGTGGAGGAATTTTGCTTATTCAGGG